>JBAMCP010000487.1:21682-50008 GCA_037075105.1 Lissocephala sabroskyi | reverse complement strand
CGGAATCGGTCTGTTTGTCTAATTGCCCGTCTGTCCAAGTGTCCAACTTTGTGGCTGCCTGTGTGCTCAGCTGTTTTCCTCATCCGTCTGAGTGTGCGGTGTGTCTGGTTTAGTTCTGTTCAACTGACCATCGGTCCAAGTGTCTGACAGTTCATCTATCCAAGTGTCTGACTGTCCACCCATTCAAGTGTCTGACTGTCCGTCCTAATCTGTCCAAGTGTTTGTCTGTCCGTGTGCTCAGCTGTTTTGCTGATCCGTCTGAGTGTGCGGTTTGTCTGGTTGTGGTTCTGTCCAACTGACCATCTGTCCAAGTGTCTGACTGGTCATCCTAATCTGCCCAAGTGTTTGTCTGTCCGTGTGCTCAGCTGTTTTGATGATCCGTCCGATTGTGCCCTCTGTCTGGTGGTCATTTTATCCAACTGCCCGTCTGTCCAAGTGTCTGACTGTCTGGCTGGTTGATCTGTATGTTTGTCCACAGCTCTCCCCATCTGACCGTCTGTCCGAGTGTCTTACTTTTCGGCCTAATCTCTGCAACTGTCTGTGGTGTTGCCTTTCTGTCCAACTGACCGTCTGTCCGTTTGTCGATCTGTCTACCCATTCAACTCCCCATCTATCCAGCTGATTTTCTGTCTGTCTGTCCCTCGGTCCTACTGATTGTTTTGCCACAGTTCTCCCCATCTGATCGTCTGTCCGAGAGTCCAACTGTCCATCCTAATCTACCCAAGTGTTTGCCTTTGTGTGTCCGTCGCGTTTACTGATTGTTTATCCACAAATCTCCCCAACTCACCGTCTGTCCGAGTGTCTAAGTATCCAGCCTAATCTCACCAACTATTTATCTGTCTGTCTTGTTGTCGTTCTCTCCAACTGACCGTCAGTTTGTCCAACTGTCAACGAACTGCCCATCCACCCAACTGTTTTTCTGTCTGTTTGTCCAACTGACCGTCTGTTCACATGCTCTCCTCTTTATCTGCCCAACTGTCCGGGTGTTTATCTGTCCGTCCGGCCAAACAAACGTGTGTGCGTTTGTGGGACAAATGCGTGGGCAGAAATTTCTCTACTTTTTCTTGTGTTTTGCCGACGCGCAAAACAACGGCCGGCGGCTGTTAGATTATTGCTATATCTGTGTAAAAATAAATATAGAACACACGCACACTCGCACACTCGGGCAGTCGGACAGCCAAGCGAACTGCGATGGGTGGAAAATACCGCTTGAAAATGCAGCTGCCGGCCAAAAATAACCACAATTTTCTATGGAGCGGCCAACGATCTGCCCAAAATGGCAGATATCAAATTGCCTAAAATTATACATATATAAAAGTCCTCGAACCCACCTCGATGCTCCTGATTATCACCGAATTGCCGTTGGTATAGAGGAAGTTCTTGCCCTTGGGATCGGCGCCCAGAACAATCGGCTGGCCGCGCTGGGTCCGCGGTAACGTTGCATAGACATTTTCTAAAAAAAAGAAAGAAAAAACACACGCAGGCAATTAGAGCAAATCGCATAAACAAACGCAATTTTATCAGCGAAAATTAAGCCCTCGAAAAATATAAAAAGTGAGAGTGCAAACAGGGTGCGGCCGGTTATGGGGGAGGGGGGGAAGGAGACGCGGCTGCCGGCCGACAGTTGGTTTTGCTTTGTTTTTGTTTACGCACACGCACACAGGGGCGCGTGTGTGTGTGTGTGCATGGTTAACTTCCTTATATGGGCATATCGTGGCGCTTCCGGCCGGCTGCTTTTACCGTTACTGTTGACTCATTTGCGTATCGTGGTCACAGGTTTTTTTCGCGACTTATAAGGCCGAGAAAGATTCGTGTGATTAATTTGCGGTCGGCTGTGTGGGGTAGACTCACTGATTTGGTAGGCTGGTTTTTGGGGTTGAGCCATTGCTTGCACTTTTTTTGCTGGTTTTTTTCTTTCAAATACGTATGGTGGGGTAATTGAATGTGCTGCTGTCGCTACCGCTCTGCTACATTAAGCTTAGGAAACTAAAGCTAAAATAAGCCAACACACACGCACACGGTTGTACTTTCCGCGCTATCGATAAACATGCAAATTAGAGCTGCCAACTTGTCTTACCGGCATTTCATAAAATTCAAAACAATTAGCGTAATATTTTAAAACTGCAGAAATATTACAAATCAAATAATACTCGGCGCGAATTCTTAATATATCAACACTTATGTGTATATTTGTACCTACTACAAGTCTGGCAACCTTACCCGCTTATCGGCTGCCTATCGACCTGGTCGATATTGGCGCACTTTCGGCGCGTCTCCGGAATTCGCGAGGTTTAGTGATTTGCGCGCTTGCTGTAAAAATGTCTAAGAAGTTAAATACAAGTGGCGGTGGTACTCCCACAAATACCTTATTTAATTATTTCACAAAGTCACCAGCTGTCAACAAGAAGAAGTTGGAGAATTCCCAATGCGAGACCCCAGACCCGGCCGAACGGAAACCCGAAAAGGAGAATATCAAAATCGAAAAGGACAATTCGGCTAAGAAACCCGCGAAGCCAAGTGCCAAACGTAAGTTGCCGGCCACTCCCACGCCACCAAAACCCTCCGTCAAAGAGGAATCCGATGAGGAAGTCCCTGGCAAGCGCAAGAGGAAACGCCTCATAATAGAAGACTCCGAAGAGGACTCCGAAAAAGAGTCCGAAACTGGCGATTTCTCGGCCGACGAAGACTCCGACTTCAATCCCAACGGCACCGGCAATCAAAGTGGCAGCGAGGAAAGCGGCGCCTCCGAGGGCGAGGACGAAAAGGACCAAACAAGTGGCAGCGAACCCACGGAATCCGAAAGTGAGCCCACCCCGAAAAAAAACCGAAAGGCTCGGTTCATTAACAACAACAACAACGAACCGCTAGCCAAGAAATTCAAGGCCGAGGCTACCGACAAATCCGTCCTCACCGGTTCCACTTTTATAGAAAAACTCCAGCAGCTCCAAAGCAATGCCAAGGCCGATGGTAACTACGATGAGCTTGTGACCACCACCACCTCCTCCCTGGATGAGCCTGTGGTCTGGCCCCACCAGAAACTTGAGTTCCTCCAGCCCGACAAGATTAAGGATAAAGCCGGCCGCCGCCCGGATCATCCAGACTACGACAAAAGTTCTCTGCAAGTGCCCAACGCCTTCCTCAACGGCCTGTCGCCGGGCATGCGCCAGTGGTGGGTCCTCAAGTCGGACAACTTTGACTGCGTTTTGTTCTTTAAAGTTGGAAAGTTCTACGAATTCTATCACATGGATGCCGACGTGGGGGTCAATGAGCTCGGCTTCACCTACATGCGTGGGGAATTCGCCCACTCGGGCTTCCCTGAAATCTCCTTCGACAAAATGTCCACTATCCTGGTGGACCGTGGCTATAAGGTGAGTGGATGAAACAAAGTTGCTGTTGGTCTAATAATTTCCTGTTCAGGTGGCCCGCGTGGAGCAGACGGAGACGCCGGACATGATGGCCGAGCGCTGCAAGCTCATCAAGCCCACCAAATTCGACAAGGTGGTGGCCCGTGAGATCTGCCAGATCACCGACCGCGGCACCCAGGTCTTCGGCTCCCAATGCGCCATTGGGCCCAACCACCAGCCCAACTACATGCTGGCCCTGGCGGAGCAGGAGTCGCTGGCCCACAGCAAATACGGCGTCTGCTTCATTGACACTTCCATTGGGGACTTCCACTTGGGCGAGTTCGAGGACGACAAAAGCTGCTCCCGGCTGCTGACGCTGCTCTCCCATCACATGCCTGTCCTGCTCCTTAGCGAGAAATCCGCGCTGAGCGGGCGCACTCAACAAATCCTGAGGACTGTGCTGGGCGGCGTTTTGAAGGAACAGCTGCCGGCCCATGGCCCTAAGCTCTGCACGGCCGAGAGGACTTTGAAGTTCCTGGCGGAGAATTATTACCACAAAGACGAGCAGGACAACTGGCCGCTGGTCCTGCGCACCATGCAATCCGACACGGACCACCTGGGCCTCACGCCCGGCCAGGACTACAAGCTGGCGCTCAAGGCCCTCGGCCAGTGCCTCTGCTACCTGGAGAAATGCCACCTGGACATCAAAGTGGTGCCCATGGCGCGTTATCATCTCTACGTGCCGCCGGATGAGGTGGCCACCCCCGCCAGCCCTCAGCCTTTAATCCGGCGCTCTCACATGGTTTTGGATGCCACCACCTTGGCCAACTTGCACATCACTGGCGAGGAGCACTCGCTGCAGGCCACGCTGGACAACTGCTGCACGAAGTTCGGCAAGCGGCTGCTCCACCACTGGCTGTGCGCCCCGAGCTGCGATGTGGATTTGATACGCGAGCGGCAGGCGGCCATTGGCGAGTTGATGAAGCTGAGCAGCGAACTGCAGGAGCTGAGGGAACTGCTGGCCCCTTTGCCGGATCTGGAGCGCCACTTGGCCCAGATCCATTTGTTTGGCAACAAGCGGGTTGCTCGGGACTCCCACCCCGATGGCCGGGCCATTTTGTTCGAGGAGAAACTTTACAACAAGCAGAAGCTGCAGAGCTTTATTGGGATTCTTAAAGGCTTCGAGTCGCTGACAAAGCTGCCGCTGATGTTCCGCTCCTGCGAGACGGCCCTGCTCAGACGGCTTACCCAGTTCCCGGCGGAAGGAGGAATCTTTCCTGACTCCGCTGATCTCTTAAAATTCTTTGCCACGGCTTTTGATCATGCCGAGGCCGCCAAGACGGGCGTCATAGCCCCGGGGCCGGGAGTGGATGCGGACTACGACGAAGTCCAGGCCAAAATAGCCGACATCGAGGAGGAATTGAAGGCCTACCTGGAGCAGCAGGAGAAGCACTTCGGCTGCCGGCTCAGCTACTTCGGCAGCGACAAGAAGCGCTACCAACTGGACGTGCCCGAGGCCAAAGTCCACAAGGCCAACGGCAGCTACTCCCTGGAGAGCCAAGTGCGTGGGAAGAAGCCCGGCAAGCGCTACTCCACCAGCGAGACGCGTGGCTTCCTCAAGGCCATGATCCAGGCCGAGGATGCCCGGAATGCCGTGCTCAAGGATGTGGCGCGGCGGATTTTCGAGAAGTTCTCTTCCCACTACGACGAGTGGAAAAAGTGCATTGATTGCGTGGCCAATTTGGATGTCCTGGGCTCGCTGGCCGAGTACGCGCGCCAGCAGCTGGTGGTTTGTGTGCCGGAGTTCGTGGCCGACAAGCCGCCCTTCGTCCAGCTGGAGGAGGGCTTCCATCCTTGCGCCAATCCCTCGACTTATATACCCAACGGCCTGGAGCTGGGCGTGGGCGGGGGGGCGCCTTTGTCGCTGCTCACAGGACCCAACATGGGCGGCAAGAGCACGCTAATGCGGCAACTAGGACTCCTTGTGGTCATGGCCCAGATTGTGAGTGACTCAACCCAAAAAAGGACTCGTTGCTGAAGAGTTTTGTTTATTTTTCCAGGGTTCTTATATTCCTGCCGCCAGCTGTCGTTTGTCTTTGGTGGATCGGATTTTCACCCGCTTGGGGGCCCAGGACGATATCCTGGCCGGGCACAGCACTTTCCTGGTGGAGCTGAATGAAACCTCCTTGATCCTTAAGAACGCCACCGCCCACAGTTTGGTGCTGCTCGATGAGCTGGGCCGCGGCACGGCCACCTACGACGGCACTGCCATTGCCGCCTCGGTGGTCAACTTCCTGGCGGATCTCAAATGCAGGACTCTGTTCTCCACCCACTACCACAACCTGATTGACTTCTTCCACAACGACAAGCGCATTACCCTGGGCCACATGGCCTGCATGGTGGAGAACGAGAACATCGAGGATCCCACCCAGGAGACAGTCACTTTCCTCTACAAATATTCGGCCGGCGCTTGCCCAAAGTCCTACGGCTTCAATGCGGCCAAGTTGGCTGGCATGCCTGCGGGGATCATCAAGCGGGCCTACGAGGTGAGTGGACCAAGCAACCTGAAGGAAATTAAAAGATAATTTTGTGGATTTCCTTGCAGCTCTCCAAGAAAGTCGAGGCCATTGCCTTGCAAAGGAAAATCACAGCAAAAATTGTGGCCGCCGCTGGCCAGGATCCTGGAGATCATGGCAAGGTTTTGGTGGAGCTGCTCAAGCAGCTAAAAATGTGCCAAGCTTAGGGGAGAGAAATGAGGAAAGTTTGGCCAACTTAGGCAGCTCAGGAAGTCGAAAGACGCTTCGGGATTTTGTAGCTTGGAAACGAGTAAGAAAATCCCAAAATTGCTCGCTTAGATTTCTTTAAGTTATCTTAGATTTCCTTAAGTCTCGTATTTCCCGTTCCCTCTTATCATTTCCTATTTTTGTTGGTAAATCTTAAGAAAATCATAAAAATTTATACGTTTCCTTTAAGGTTCCCAATTAAGTATCTTAAGTTTCTCACATGCTTGTTGAATTTGTCCTGTCAATCTTTGTGAATTTTGAGTGCATAAACCATTTTTAGGCTTCATTTATAAGTCTCTTAATAGATTTCCTGTATTTTGTTTTATTTTTTCCTAAGAAGTCGTCAAAGTTTCGTCACCAGAAATTTATATTTGCTAGAATCTGAAATTCTCTTTAAAAAGTGATCCAATAAATTCCCCCAAATATTGTATATCTCCCAATGGAAGATATCTTAAGTTTTGCTTTTTTTAACTTTCCTTTTTCCCAAAATATTTAAATTTTGGAATTTGTAAAGATCTGGATCGTCAAAAAGTCCCCTTATAGGTTCCCTAATGTTTTTTAATGTCTTCTAAGCTAGTTTCCTATAAATCCATTTAGATATGTCGATTTGTCTTTTTGAATATTTGATTCGGAACTCTATACAGATTTTTTTTTTTATGTTCCCTAAGAATTCTGAAACTTTAGAATTCTTCATTGTCTTTAAGTGTCTTCCCACAAATTCCTTGAAGTCCGCAGAATCGTACTTAAATCTCCAAGAATCCGACCAAAATTGCCATAAAATTGTTCCTAAGATGATTTTTTTTTTGTTTAGAACCGTAAGATTCCTCGAATAATTTCTTTAAAACGATATAGAAACCTGATCAGTATTCTCCCGACTTCTTCAAGATTCTAAAGAAAACCTGAAACTACCATAAAATTTCCCGTTTCTTCGATTATAGAGATGGTCCTCAAGATCTTTAAAAAATATTTATATGGGATATAGAACCTTGATCAGTATTTTCCCGATTCTTTAAAGGCTCTTAACAAAACTTGAAATTACCATAAACTTTCAGTTTTCTCCGATTATAGAAATCCCCAAGATTACCATAAAATTCCCTGTTTCCCTGAATATAGAAATCCTCCTCAAGATCTTGAAAACATCTTTATATATTATATAGAACCCCGATCTGATTGAAAAATGCTTGATTTTTTTTGCGATTTTGTTTATTTTGTTTATCACAGTAAAAATGAAAAATTGTAATAAATTCATAATCAAAATACAAACACACAGCCAC
This sequence comes from Lissocephala sabroskyi, assembly GCA_037075105.1. NCBI lineage: Eukaryota > Metazoa > Arthropoda > Insecta > Diptera > Drosophilidae > Lissocephala > Lissocephala sabroskyi. Next base: position 42,607 of record JBAMCP010000487.1, on the reverse strand, counting down.
ACACACTCTCACACACACACACTCGCACAACCATACGCATACATCTATATATATATAATGGCATATTAAAAATTACGTATATATAAAAAAACCGAAACTTAAATTCTAGAAAACGAAAAACATTCACGCCGATCAAATTGAACGAAAAAGGATAATTAAAAATAGGAATATTCTGTTTATTGCGATATCGGCTTGTGCGTACGATTCTCTATATAGGTTTGGATCTTTCGGATCAAGCGATAAGCGGGGCTCCCATGAAACCGTCAAAAAAACCGGTAAACCGAAATTCTCAACCGATTCTGCCGGTCTTTCCGGCTTTCCTGGTTATCCTTAGAGCTCTCTACATATACACAATACATAACTAGGCTAGGCTAGGCTAGGCTATATAAATACTATATAGATCTATATTTGAATACTTTGCTTTTTCGTTTCGTTCCATTTTTTTTGGTATTGTTTATGTTACAACGATCTGCTGGGGATCTTCGAGTCTATAGAATTTATAGGCTAGTGAAGGACTAATGCGTGAGCGGCTCCTGGACGATAATTGCTCTAACTTCGATTTCAGGCTGAACGAGAAGCATTATTCGCACACACTAACACACACGCGCGGCGCACACACGCAGACAACAATTAAAAACTGTGGATTTGATTATGTTGAACGGGCGGCTCAATCGTCGCTGATCACATCCTTGCGCGCCTTGAAATTGCGCCAGGACCCGGTGGTGCAGACGCCCATGCCGCGCCACCAGTCATTGAAATCAGGATACCAGCGAGGCTTCTTCAATTGCTCCTCGTTATGGAGCGTCGAGCAGACGCGACACCAGAAATAAGTGTTGATAAATTCGCCGGTGCCCTTCCACCTGAAGTAGGAGTTGTAGAGCGTGTCGTCCTTGTCAAGGATGTGGAGATATTCGGCCAGTTCTTTGGGCGAGGCAAACTCGTCCACGTGGATGTAGGAACGTCGCGGGGAGCTCACCTCGTAGTCCTCGGGGCGGGCGCCCATTACAATCGGCAGGACCTTGCGGTTCAAGGCATTGACGAAGAACTTCTCGGTGATATAGTCCTTGCAGTTGGAGTTCTCGAATGCGAGGTAGAATTTATAATCATGATCGAGAATCTCAAAGCATTTGTCGGCGGTGGCGCGCGAGCAGCGAAAAGTGCCACACGAGCCATAAATGTCCACCTGCAAGGATAACAACTCACTAAAAATTTATCCTTTTTGGAGCCGGAGAGTCCTATTTACCTCTATATACTTTTCCAGCTCGTGGGCGTATTGGAGTCGGCCGTTTCGGGCCCCGCAATTGGACACAAACCAGGCCACCTTCTTGGTCTTGTTGGCCGCGTAGTTGTAGTCCTGATCCTGCTGCTGGATCTTCGGGTCGTAGTACTGCCACTTCTCGTAAGGAGCCACAATGCTGCTGTCCCGTCTGCCATAAAAACAAGATTAGAATCTATAGACAAAGTCCTTAAGGTCCCTTTACCTGTAGGTGGCCGTCCAGTTGAGTCCGTCGGGCTGCTTGACGTTTTGTGTGTGGTAAGGACACTCCAGGAAGTACAGCATGGTCACCTGCTTGGCATTGAGCGGCCTGCGTATGCCCGTGGGTATGAAGTGGTCCTTGTACAGGATCATATCAGCCGTGCTGGCCAGATCGCGGTTGGCAGTCAACTCGCAGGTGTCCACCGGGCACTTCGACTTCAGGAAGACTTCGCGTCCTTTCTTCACATTCCAAGGACCCAGCCCGTTGTACAGCAGAATCGTCTTCATCTTGCCGCTGGCCTTGATCTGCTCGTAATTGTGCGGCACGTACATCAGCTGGTTGACTATCCTGTCGCTGTGCAGGTCCTGGTGCGGCAGCAGCTTTGGCGCATGCCGCTTCCTGGCCTTGTGGGTGCTGTAAGTGGGCGCCGGCCGCGGATAGGACTCGCCGTTCTTGAAGAACCAAGGCTTCGAGGTGGGCGAGCCGGCGGCTGCCTGCTGGTCCTCCAGGCTGCCAGGATGGCCGGGCTCCTCGCCCAAAGGACTGGCGGCCGGCGGCAAGGAGGTCAGCGAGTCCGCGGGCTGGGCATCGACCAGGCGATTGGCTTCCTCGTCCTCCTCGCCGTTGTTGACATCGACCGCCTCGTCCTCCTCCGCGGAGGACACCTGCAGGCGGGTGCCCGTCTCCTGGCTCAGCCCGGGCGTGGGCGGGGCCACAATGCGCCCGTTTTTCGTCTTCCAGATTTCATACTCCCTGGCAAACAGAAACCCCCAAGTCAGCTGGCTTCCTTGACGCTTTAATTAGGCGTGGCTAACTTACTTGAGATTGAAGCCAAAGATCAAGAGGAGAGCACAGACGAGCGTGAAGTAGAAGTATTTTTTCATAGAGATTTTGGGCCTTCGCATGGTGGCGGCTATGGAGGATGCCTCGGGTTGACTTTCTCGAACTAAGCAACTGCTCCGCGGACACTCAGCTGGCGTGGCGCATTTTGAACTGCAACAGAGAACAAAACCCTATTAATCCCGCCAATTTCCAGACGCCTCGTTAACACTTTCGGCCGGCCACTCCGTTTATTTCTGGAGTTTCATTGTTGGCATTCGCAAAATGACTGTTGAAACAGTTGGCAGAGTCGTGCAGGTCGTGTGGGACGGGGCGTATGCGTGATCGGTGCTTGTGTAACTGATCAATCGGGCAGGTGGACAGATAAGCCTGCGTGTGGGGGGGCTCACCGGGATCGCTGGCGGGGTCGGTGGTGGGAGGGTAACCAAAAATTTCGTAGACAAAATCGCTGCATGGCCGAAATGAAATCAAACTGCAAATTTCGCAAGTACAAGGGAATCGAAAGCAAAAAACAGAAAATCAACGCTGAAAGTCAACAAATGAACAGCTACGAGTGAAAAAACAATGAATGCGGATACCCCAAAAGGGTAAGGGGTAATTTTGTTATAAATACCATTCAATTTTGGATATTCAATGCATTTCGTTCTTCTCTCAATTCAAAGAATTTATTTCCCTCCAATAGTACTCTAAATCTCTACAATCTGTGCAACTGTCCAACTGCTCTGTTCATCTTGAAATCCATTTTAAATCGCCACCAATGATCCTTTTGCCTTTGGAATGCCAATTGGCCAATCTGCATACTTTATCTCCCCATCTGCTCACCTATGGCCTGCATCTCTCCAATCTGTGCAACTGCCCAACTTTTCTTTTAATTTTAAAGTCCATATTAAATCACCACCATGGATCCTTTTGCCTTAGAAACGTCATTTGGCTAATTTGCATACTCTATCTCCCCATCTGCTCATCTGTGGGCAGCATCTCTCCAATCTGTGCAGCTGCCCAACTATTCTTTTCATAAAAAATCCAATATTAAATCGAAAAATGGACCCTTGCATTTCAACTTTTAATTTCCAATTAATCTACATAATCTATCTTCCCATCTGCTCATCTGTCCATTTGTCCGACTGCCTATTCTTGTTATAATTACCTAAAACTTCACTGCTTAGATTCTTCCGATCCCTGTGATTCAGTTGTTCGCTGAATGCAGCAATCTGCCCATCTGTCCTTTTGTCCAATGCTTGATTATCCACTCCACAGATTCCTTAACTTTAAAGAGCTTCCAATGCCTACCGATTTAAGTTCTTGCCCCGGATTTAGGGCATCTGGTGGGAGACCCTTGGGGGCGGACGGCTAATCTGCCTCTCTATCTGTCCAACTGTCGGACTGTTTGTCTGCCCAGCGGTCCTTGCATTCATCACCCACATCACCTCGTCTCATTTGGACTGCAATTTTTGTCCTTTCTCTGTATCTCCCACCCCCCCGGACTTATAGACGAGCTTAGCCTGCGGAGTCTGCCTCCTTCGACAGGAGGTGGGGGTGGCGCTTTGATTGCACTCAAGTGGTTGACTTCGCCCCCGCCTCCTTTCCCGCTTGTTGTCCTTCTTTTGGCTGCACTATCGCACTTTTTGACATTTATGACAACCGACGCTGCCGTTCCAGATCGCCCCCCACTCCACCCCCTCGTTAGGGTTGTCGTTGTGTGGAGTCGGTTCTTTATTCATTTATGTGTCTGGTAAAGTGGAACTTCCCCCGTGGCGTGCACCAGAGACAAGAAGCCTCGGCCACAACCACAGGAGCATGCCAAGGATAAAGGACGAACAATGTGTACACTGTAATTGGATGATCTTAGCAGCTGATAAGGCAGAGGCACTTTATAGATCTAGAGGATCGGAAGTTATAGGAAACTAAGGTAAGAAGAGTTTGTTCTCCACCTTTAAGGATCCCAGGATCTTCTTTGAACTTATCTAGGTTTTTTATAAGGATCTTAATTCTGACAGCTGCTTCTTGCGATCCATTCTGATCGCTTGTCCCCCGGACAGATTTCAGGGTATGAATAAATTAGTAGAAGGGGTGGGGGAGATTAAGAATCTGAGGATCTCAGGAACTCAGGATCTCCTCAAAACTTATCAAGGTTTATTTACCAGGATCTAAATGACAACTAACTGACAACTGCTTTATGCGATCAATTATGACCGCTTTTCCCCCTGATAGATTGCAGGGTATGAAAATATGGCAGAAGGAGTGGGGGGCTTAAGAATCTCAGGATCTACGGATTTTCGAACTTGCCAGGGATTTCTTTTTATGAATCTTATTTTTGGCAAGTGCTTTCTACGATTAATTATGACCGCTTTTCCCCCTGATAGATTGAAGGGTATGAAAAATATGGCGAAAGGGGTGGGGGAGCTTAGGATCTACGAATCTCCTCCAAACTTATCAAGTTTTTTTAACAGGATCTTAGTCCTCACAACTGCTTTCTGTGATCCATTATACCCGCCTGTTCCCTCATTGGATTGCAGGGTATGAAAAATATGTCAAAATGGCTGGAGGGGTGGGGGAAGTTAAGCGCCTTGTGCATGACCACGTCCATGTGTGTGTCGGTGTGTGTGTGTGTGTGGTTAGTTTCTTATTAATATGCAGGTGGGTGACTGATAGTTAAGGGGTCCTGCCTAAGGCGGTCGCCGGGATGAGTGTGTGGGTGGGGGTAAACATTTAACCCCATCGTGGTGCCATTGAGGTCATCCGAGGCGGAGTTTTTCGAGTTGGAATACCAAAAAAAATACCCCCACCCCCTCAAAACGTCGGAAACGATTTCTGACTGCCCCTTGGCGTATGCAGCGCTTTTTCATGACTGCCAAGAAAGGAAATTCCCCCACCCCCCACCACCTATCCAATTTGGGTGGGTTTATTTTTAGTCAGGAGTGCGCGGGGGTGGGGGGTGACATAGTTGTCCATTGTCAAAGCACTTGATCTGTGGGGTCTTAGTATGTCAATAAGCCTACACCCCCCACCCCCTCCCCCACCTCCTTCAGTCGAGTTGCATGCATTGTTTTCATAAATTTTTCACAAGCACATGGATTGTTCGTGGCCAGGACGAAAGGGGGTGGGGGTGGGGGGTGCTTGTGTCTGTGTTGTCTCCACTTTGCACGTTGTTACACTTGACTGCGAGGGGGGAGGGGGAGGGGCGACACGGAAAAGTCGATTAGACTTTTGGGCGTCGATTGTGGGAAATGTTGTTCCAAGGATCATGATTTTGTGAGCCAACAACCACCCCCACCCCCTTCCCCTCCACCGGGTGTTACGCACGCCACCCAGCGGACTGTCTGCCAAGCTGTCTGTGTGGCCCGCAGGACATCGGGGTGTTCGTGTGTGTTTTTTTTTTTTGTCTTAATCAATAAAGCGCTTGGGTTGCCTTTGACCAAAGGTTAAATTGTCCTGGAATTCACGGGGCTCCAGGAAAATCTCAATTTAAAATCAAGGAAAAAAAAGGACCTACGTTTTCACTTACACAATTCGGCTGGGCTGTTGTTGTTGTTGTTGTTGGGGGAGCGACTCTACAGGACGAAGGGGTGGAAAAATCGTGCCCACCTGGCGCTTGGCATTTTCGCCACTTCTTTTTTAATTGCGTTAATGAAAACGGAGCACAAAATGAATATGAAATTTTTGTTTCCACTTTTTCGCACACACGCGCCGCGCACGCAGGACCCTCGGCGTAGCGTAAACGAGGTGCCCCAAACTTAACGGTCCACCGTTTCCTCAATGTGTCCTTAGCGTCTTCACGTAACTTTTGCAACTGCCTCTCGCTATGTAAAACAGTAAAAGGTCCAGGCGGAAAGTAACGGTGCCGTTTGCGGAGAGAGAGCGGCCATCCACCAATCAGAGCGCCGCTCTCGTTTGCATGGTAGGAGATTTAACGCGGGGCAGGTTCGAAATTTAGGCAAGTCTGAGCGAGAAGCCAACAGGCAGGAAAGTCATGCAAAGCAGCAAATTGGCTAGGGAAAAGAGAGGAAGTTGTTTTTGGATCCCTATATGATTTTTGGTTTATTTGCTAAGTTTATTTAACTAAGATTTGGTTTTTGATTTGTTTGGCTTGCCAGGCGCCTGCGCAGCTCTCTTTTTCGCGCTCTCCCGCTCTCTTGCCGGCCACAGCTGTCGCCGCTTCCCTTATCAGCCTCTGCCGCTGGGAGAGGGCGGGTTTTTGGGTTTGTGTCTCGGCTAAGAATAAAGACCGGAAAATTGAAATTTCACTTTGTTTGAAATTTTTAATATTTGCTTGAAAGGCCTTCCGTTTCGTTTGTTTGTCCATTACAATTTTCTTACGCTTAAACATTAAACTTAATTTTAAACAAATGGATTTTCCTGCTTTTCTTCTTCGTCTCCCTGGCTAAAAAAATATACTCCCCTTTTAAGCCGAACTGAAGGTCTCGTAGACGTTGGCGCCCAACGTCTTGGACTTCTCGGCCACCACATAAAACGTGAGCAGCTGCGTGGGCAGATTGTGCGGCCTCGTGTCGCTATCATAGCCGCGGGAGGTGAGGCCGCTGAGGATCGGAATGAGCTTGGCCACCGCCAGCAGCACGGTGTTTATATTGAGGAGGCTGTTGTTGTTGCTGCTGCTGCCCCGGCGCGTGGCTGAGGACGAGGGTTGCTGCTGGACTTCACTGGAGGCCACATGCTGGAGGGTCTCGCCCATGGACTCGGCCACCGCATCGCAGGCCAGGACAAAGCCGCGCGTCACATTATGGGCGCACACACTGACGCTGTCCTCGCTCTCCAGCAGGTCCAGCGTCTCGTTGTACATCTGCTGGAGCAGCGGGCAGGAGTTCTGCTGCTGCAGCCGGCTGAGGGTGGGCAGTATGTACTTGCTCATCTTGGAGTTGGGATCGTGGCGGGTGTCGCCGTTGATGGCCATTTGCAGGGACCAGAAGATCTGCTCGATGTCCTCCATTTTCAGCTGCTTGCTCAGCGGCATTGACTTCAAAACCACCACCACCTGGCTGCGTATGTAGCGCGCCAGGTCGCGTATGCCGCCGTCGGTGATGAAGTGCCGGATTAAGGACAAATACTGCTGCTTGATTTCGTCGGTTATCTGCTTTTGGTCCGTCATGATGTCGCGGTAGATGTAGCCGCCCAGAAGGTTGAGCTGGACCCGCAGGGCAATCACCAGCATGGAGGAGGCATAGACGAAGGTGGTGAGGCGGGTGAAGGAGACGATTTTCATTTCCTCCCACAGCTCGACTTTGTTGCTGGGGTTCTGGCGCAGCTGCTCGAGGAGCTCCTCGGTGCTGCACTCCATGAGGACGGCCTGGCACATTTCCTGGCCCATGCCGAGGATCACCTGGTTGCAGGTGCGTTCGGTGGACTCAAAGTGGTGCATGCGGCGGGTGCGCTCGAAGAACTCCTTGGCCTGGCGCTCCTGGAACTCCACCAGCTTGCGCTGGGCATAGCGGGCGGCGAAAATGGTGCCGCCCACCAAGACGCCGGTGATTATAAATTTACGCCGGTGGCGTGACAGAAAGTCCTGCAGGCGGGCAAGCATGCTGACGTCCCAACGGCCGCGTGGTCAATATTCAAATGCCGGCTGGTGGTTGTTTCCTGTGTGAACTGCGCCAACTGCTCGTCCTACTTGGGGTCAGGCCGCGCGGCTCTCTGGCTTCGGTTCTGTAATGTTAATGCATATTTAATGGGCAAAGTTCAATTTAAAGTTCTCCGGTCGGCGTGTGCCATGGAGATTAGATTAGGTGGAGGCTTTGGTTTGCTTACGGTCTTTTCTCCGTTGAGCTGTTAATTCCGCTGGGTTTTGGATTTCTTTATCGATTTGCGGGGCGAGTTTTGCAGCTCAATGTCCGTTTTTTTGTGTGGGTTTAATGCGTTTTGGGGTACGCGCGGAATGTACGGTTAAGTGGGAATTGCCGAATTTGTGCCCTCGCCCTTGCTGTTCTCAGTACAGCATACTGTGTTTATTTTTTTATTAAACTTTTGTTCAGGTTAATTGTTAATTTATTCAAGCAAAAAAAAAAGAAACTACACGAAAACTGCTAGTTAATTTTTCTTCTTCTTTGTGGCTTTTGATTTGTAGAGCTGCCAACTCGGGGTCCGCTGGGCCAGTCAGCTGTTGTTGCTGCCCCAAGGGTGGTCGGATTTTTATTTTATTTATTTAATTTTAACCAACTACCCACAGAATAAATTAACAAAATGCTTTTACTAAATTTACATGCATTTGAAATGATGAAAAATGCTGAAAATATAAATGCCAAATTAAGCGGGTGTTTTTTTGCCACAAGTTGGCAGTCCAAGTTAACTCTAGGGAATTTGGCGGAATGCAAATTACTTTTACATTTTATAAATAACGTTTAAATAACAAACAAAAGAGTTTGGTAAGTTGCGGAATTACTAACTCGCTTAATGGAGCTCTTGAATTTGCTATTTTTTTAATTTTAAGAACCTCTTAATCATGCTCGCGATCGTGGTGATGAGTGACGCATAAACGCATTTCGTCCACAAACAAACGAATTTGTATCTAATGGAATTTTAGTTGCGGGACGACTCAGTGCTCGCCATGTCGTCGGAGAGCAAACTCATAATTGTCACAGGCTTCGGGCCTTTTAAGGGCCATGAAGAAGTCAATGCCAGCTGGGAGGCCGTCCAATTGCTGCCCCCAACGATTTCCTACAATGACGTCGACTACCAAATCGAGAAGCAACTGGTGGCCGTGGAGTACGAGGCAGTGGACCAGGCGGTGGCGGAAATTTGGCAAAAGAATCCATATGTAAGTCTCGAAGATATGATGTCATTGAAACTGATTGATTTTTCCTGCAGCTGGTCATCCACTGCGGAGTCTCGGGCGTGGCCAAGTGCCTTCATGTGGAGAAGCTGGCGTACAACCATCAGTTCCGCAGACCCGATAACGCCGGACAGTTTCTGGCCAATCATTCGTGTACGCTGCCCCAGCACGGGCGGGCGAATGTGCTGCGCTGCGGGCTCAACGTCGATAAGATTGTGGAGGCTGTAAACGAGACCTGCAAAGATTGCCTGGAGCGTCCCCCCGACAGCTGCCCCGCCAGAGAAGTGCAGGCCACCAGAGTGTCGAAGAATGTGGGCGACTTTCTTTGTGGTTACATTTACCTGAGGTCCCTGGACATGGACAGGAGCCGGTCGCTTTTTGTCCATGTGCCGCCGGTGGACAAACCTTTCAGTGTCACAAAGACCGCGGAAATTGTCCAGAATATTTTGGAACAGTGCATCCGCCAGTTGGTCGCTTGTGACTGTTGAAACTCCTTTTTATTTATTGTTTAAGCTTCAGTCGGTCTGGCATTGTTCTTTTCGTTTTTAAACAAATAAACATTTATTTTTATAACACTCGGCAAGCACTTGTGGCTGGGAACAAACAGTGGGGAATGTTTATTTAGGCGGTTGAAACTCCCAGCGAGTTTTCTTTATATGCACGACGCAAAAACTCGCACTCGGCAAAGAGCTGTGGGCGGTTGAACAGCGACCTTGAATTTGATTTAGCGCGCCAAACTATTTGTTGGCAGTGAGTTAGCAGCACTGATTTGGGAAAACTATCGGATGCCAGCGCATCGATAACTCGGAGGTATCGAAATTAGTGTGAGAGAAATTGTGAGACAATTTTCATTTCGACTTCAACTTGCAGTGCGTGCAGTTCGGCTTGAGTTGGGCAGAGTTGTACTTGAGACGCAGCCAAAAACACAAAAAATTCATAAACGATTAGAATTTACAAAGTGCCCGCGATGAAATTCCTAATCTGCGCCTTGTTGCTGGCGGCATCCTACGTGGCCGCCGAAGTTAAATTGGAAGATGGCGTCCTGGTGGCCACCGTCGATAACTTCAAACAAGTGATTGCCGACAACGAGTTCGTCCTCGTCGAATTCTGTAAGTACCCAGCCAAAAAAAAACATAAACCTACGCATAAAAAATCATAAATTGCAATGCCGACATTTGCCGGGTGATTCATAGACGCGTTCCGGCTACGTGGTCTTTTTAATCAAAGGCGTCGTCGGCGGCAGCGGCAAAGAAAAATGTCTGCGTGGCAGTTCTCGCCCCTAATCGCCGCGTGTAGCCGATAGTTGCGGGCGGGGGGGCAGAACGGATTTCGATTTATTTACGCTCTTTTCCCGCCGGAAAATTCATTAGTTCTACTAACAAATATTTTTTCACCATTATTGCCATTTTTTTTTTTGCATTTGTTTTATCCAATTTATCGCGCTTCGAAATTTACTCGCTCTCTCGCTTGCTCTCCCGTTCTCGTCGTTTTGTCTGTTCTCCCGGCGGAGTGGGGGGAGTCATTCTCGCTGCATCTCTTTTGCGCGCCTGGCACCTGTGACGCCTGTGCGAGCGAGAAGGCAACAGCGTTCGTCTTTCCGTGTGGGTGCGTTGTTTTTTTTCTCTTTCCGTTTTGATTTAAATTGTAAATATTCCATTCCCCTACCTAAAAATGACAAACGCGCATCTGGAGGAATTTTCAGCTATTTTTAAACTTATCGCCAAGCGCCCGCCGCCACCTCTCCTGCTCTTCTTTAGGCTGATAAGGGAGCTGAATCCCCCCCCACCCCTCGCTACAGTTCCGTTATGTTGGCGACTACCATATGCCTGGGGGAATTTGTTCGTAGATTTTCTTGGTTTTATCAGTGGGCGTGGCAAATCCCCTTCGCCCACATCCGCTTTTTCTATGTGTGACATTTAAAAAGTTTTGATTCTTAAGGAAAAAGACGTCAGGCAAGTCGTCCCCCTCCCCTGGCCCAAAAGTGGGTTAGCCAACCGCAGAACTCGTTTTGTTGTTTCTATTCTTTTTTCTATTCCGTTTCACACACACACACACTCACACACACACACACACCGAGCCAGTCGGGCCGGGCGAACGCGTCGGCGCAACAGCCTCAGTGGCCGGCGGCGGTTGCCGTAGTCGCCGGCAGCAAAGTTCATTCAACTCTTTGAGTTTGTAAAGCGACGCGGGGGGCGGGGGTTTGGTGAAAGGGCGTGGGGTAACGGTAAACCGGCTGGTCAGCCGGCCGGCTCTTTTCTTTCTCCCGCCCCCCGCATTTGCTACGTTTGCTTTTTTTGTTTTGCCCAAAAAAACACGCACTGCCGTGTTATCGGTATTTTCCATTGTCGTCGTCATCGAATTCCATTCGATTCCTGCCAACGTCAGCTTCTTGCCGAGGCGATAATTCCCCACGAAATCTTATCTAAGACGTGTCGCATTCGGCAATCCAAGGTCGCTGCTTCATCTTCGCCAGCCACGTCAGTTGACACCTCCCACCTCCCCCCACCCCCCACTCTCTCCCGCCTGTTGCCAAGTCGCCGGAGTACACGTGGTGCGATTTGCATAATGACCATGAAAAGCGGCTCCAATCTGGCGATAATAATTGCAAGTCCTTGAGCCGCAATTAGATTTTCCGCGCTGTCGAGTTGATGAGAATCTAAAAAATGTATTATCGCTTTTTCCAGATGCTCCCTGGTGCGGACACTGCAAGGCTTTGGCCCCTGAATATGCCAAGGCTGCCCAACAGCTGGCCGAGAAGGAGTCGCCCATCAAGCTGGCCAAGGTCGATGCCACCACCGAGGGCGACCTGGCCGAGCAGTTCCAGGTGCGCGGCTACCCCACACTCAAGTTCTTCCGCAACGGAGTGCCCGTGGACTACAGCGGTGGCCGCCAGGCTGCCGACATCATTGCCTGGGTGACCAAGAAGACTGGGCCGCCGGCCAAGACCTTGGCCAGCGTGTCCGAGGCCGAGAGCTTCCTGAAGGACAATGAGATCGCCATTGTGGGCTTCTTCAAGGATGTGGAGTCCGAGGAGGCCAAGACCTTCGTCAAGGCTGCCAGCGCCCTGGACTCCTTCGTTTTTGGACTCAGCAGCAATGCCGAGGTCATTGCCAAGTACGAGGCCAAGGACAATGGCGTGGTCCTGTTCAAGCCCTTCGACGACAAGAAGTCCGTGTTCGAGGGAGAGCTCAGCGAGGACAACCTCAAGAAGTTCGCCCAGGTCCAGTCGCTGCCTTTGATTGTCGAATTCAACCACGAGTCGGCCGCCAAGATCTTCGGTGGCTCCATCAAGTCGCATTTGCTGTTCTTCGTGTCAAAGGAGGCTGGACATATTGAGAAGTACGTGGATCCTTTGAAGGAGACTGCCAAGAAGTACCGCGAGGACATTCTGTTTGTGACCATCTCTTCCGACGAGGAGGACCACACCCGCATCTTCGAGTTCTTCGGCATGAACAAGGAGGAGGTGCCCACCATTCGCCTGATCAAACTGGAGGAGGACATGGCCAAGTACAAGCCCGAGTCCACGGACCTGTCCACCGAGAACATTGAGGCCTTCCTGAAGAAGTTCTTGGACGGCAAGCTGAAGCAGCATCTGCTGTCCCAGGAGTTGCCCGAGGATTGGGACAAGAACCCCGTGAAGGTGCTGGTGTCGAGCAACTTCGAGACTGTGGCCTTGGACAAGAGCAAGTCGGTGTTGGTGGAGTTCTATGCTCCTTGGTGCGGACACTGCAAGCAGCTGGCTCCTATTTATGAGCAGCTGGCCGAGAAGTACAAGGACAATGAGGAGATTGTCATTGCCAAGATGGACTCGACGGCCAATGAGCTGGAGAACATCAAGATCTCATCGTTCCCCACCATCAAGTACTTCCGCAAGGAGGACAACAAAGTCATTGACTACAATTTGGACAGAACTCTGGATGACTTTGTGAAGTTCCTGGATGCCAATGGTGAGGTGGCCGCTGATGCTGAGCCCGCCGAGGAGAGCGAAGAGGAGGAGGAGGAGACGCCCAAGAAGGACGAGTTGTAAATTCGACAGCTAAACAGCAACAACAACAACAACACTAACTGAATCAACAAATAGCAACGTACATTCTATAGTTTATGATTTTGTGTGCGGGCGATTTGTTGCCCGGGATTTTTTAAAGTTTGCTGCTCCATTTTTTTAACTAAAAAACAAAGAAAAATACGAAAGAATTTTTGTTGTACTGGCAACGCATTTCATGGCTCTCTATGCGGGAACTGGTGTTCCGTGTTCGAGGGTGTTTTAAATTCAGTTTTAATGAAGAAGTTAATAAAATCTTATTTCTAATTTTAAACGCCTTAATTATTTCAAACTTATCGAAGCACGATTAAAACGGTCTTGTACTTATCGATGCCTGGAGTAGTGTTGTCATAGCATCGGCAAATATTTAGAACAGTACTAAAATGCTTGGAGTAATAACAAAAATATTCTGATGATTTTAAAATAACGCGATTCTGTTAAACATTTTGATGTTTAAAATTTATGCCAAATTAGAGATTTTGTGAAAATGCTACACTTATCGCAACTAAGCATCAGAGTTGTCGCTTGTGGAAAATACATCTTTTGGCGCGTTGGATTTTAAAAACAATAACTAAATTGTAAATACTCTGCAGTGTGACTAAAATATTCGCCAAGTTTTTTTGTTTACTTTTGTATTTCGATTAATGAGATTTTAAAAATAGGTATATAAACAATGTCTATCGATAATAGTTGTTATCGTTGGCGACGCCAGAGATTGCTTAGCTGGTGGAAGAAGAAGAATAAATCCAAAAAAAGTTTTATAAAATTTTTGCAAACATTTAAAATGAAATCGACTCCGCCGTTGTCAAAAACATCAAGTGTGTTACGAAATTTTGTGTTTCTCTTTGGTTAAATAGCAAAATTATCAGTACAACCGCGAACCCTTGTCTATTTATTTTCTATTTTTTTTTTTTTTTATGGTAAGCGGAACTTTCTCTGGCTGATGCTGCCGCTCTTCTTCTTACCCCCGAATGCAATTGCTTCACTAAACCAAAAATTTCTCTCTTTTTCAAACAGAACTATGAACCAAACGGCCAAACGTTTAATGCACGAATACAAACAGCGCGGCAGCGCGATTGAGGCAATCACCACCAACAAAAAGACCACAAACATCCCCACCACCAACGCCACCAACAGCCTCGAAAAACAATTAAACTCGCCCTCCACCGCCAGCACCACCGGGGCCACCACCTCCACCACAACAGGCCATGACACCGCGGCCGAGGAAGACGTTGTTGCCGTCGGCAGCAACCAGGAGGAGGCCATTGTGGCCGACTCCTACGAACTGGAGTTCGCGCGCTTCCGCGACACCCGCAAGTGCATCTACCGCGCCATAGCCTGTCGCAATGACGGCACCTTCCACAAACGAGTTAGCCACCTGCTTGTGCAATACGACAGGTAAACTGTCCACGCTATCAGCTCGCGCTGCAGTCTAATTTGTTCTTATCTTTGCTTGCAGTGCCATACGCGATGAGTTTCTGAGGGCCAGCAAGTCGCCGCTGATGTGTCGCAAGCTGGCCCGCCATCTCTCCGGGCTCACGGAGCTGATACAGACGATAGCGCGGAACCTGCGCCACTTGCCCGAATACCGCCAGTACATGAGCGATATTGTGGCCCATTACATAGCCTGCGAGCTGTGCGCCGCCCAAGAGCCGACTGAGCCCCAGACGGTGGTGATAAATCGCATCGACAGCGCTCTGCGCCTGCACTTGGCCACGGGCGAGGATACAAAGTCTGATACCGAAATAATGCTGCGCACTTTGTGTGCCATACCCAAGCTCTTCAACCGCGCCGAAATCATCAATGTGATCTTCAGGTAAGCGAAGCAAAACTGGAAATAACTTTCATTTTAACTGGTTTCTTTTGGCAGCCGCATGGTGCCCCAGTGGCCTTGCCCCACGGCTGTGGTCCAGGTGGAGCTGCCGGACAAGATTTACATACAGTATATTATCATTTTCTACCATTGGATGCGTTTGGAGACTGATGCGGCGGCCAAGGAAAGGCTGATTGATTTCGCCGACAAATTCATGCGGCCGGCCCGCTCGCTGGCCAGCAACTCAGCCTACGCCCAGTATCTGCCCAAATACGCGGCCAGGCGCACGGCCACGCGCTTTATACTCGAGCGCCTGCAACAATCCACCAGCCTGCGCCTGGCCAGCAAACTGGACAACACACTGCCATTGGTAGGTTCTCTTTCCATGGCCACCACTCCCCCGTCTTCCCCACTCCATGATGTGTTAGTAAAAGGTCTGATTTGTGGGCGCCCGAAGGTCCGCGGCGGGCCCGTGACTCGCAGTTAATCGCGCGCGGGTCCCAACGGCCAGGCGAGGCCCTGCAGAAAATGAATACAAATCCAAGCTGAGAGAAACTTCCAGTCCCCTAAAGCAAATCTGTTTTAAATCGATTATTAAAGTTTCTATTGTTTTACCGGCAGGATCTGACCTCGGACGAGGAGGATGCCTTGCCGCTGCCCGAGGAATTCGCTGAAGTGCCTGCCCAGCCCGCGCCGGCCCCCGAGCCGCCCGACTGCCTCCATAAGCTGGTCTCGAATGCCCGCGAGCTGGAGCCTTCGAAGCGAGCCGAACACCGTTTCAGTGCCATTAACAACACCAAGGAAATCATCGAAATCCGCGACTCCGACGACGACATGGAAATGTTCTCCTCCGACTTCAATGTCCCCGCCAACGTGGATGCCCCTCATCCCTCCACTCCGCCCCTCGAAGACTCGGCCCCGCCCTTCTCCAATGTCTACTCCAGCAATCTGCGCACCTACCAACGCTCCTCCGGCGGCGGCAGCAGCCAGCGCGAGGCCAACGACTACACTTTGCCAAGGATTGTCAACAGCTACTCCTGCCGGCGGGAGAGTTCCCTAATCTCGCCACGTCTGGTCGACCAAGGCGTCCAGACCTGCGGGCCTTTGGATGACGAGGATCCCTCTAGCCTGCTGTACTCGGATCGCTCCTCCTCGCGTACGCCGCCTGCCCAGGGGAAGAGACACCGTAGCCACCAGCTGCTGGAGGTTTTGGACAGTCGCTATCGCCCGCACCACAAATCTAGTCAGCGGCAGTGCCATGAGCAGTGCTGCGCCTCGGGCAGCACCGCCAGCAGCGACACTTCCACGTCGGCCAACAAAAAGCAGGTGACCTTCAGTGCCCAGCACATGGGCGCCCACAGGCAGCTGGTGGACCGCTCGACGGGCACCACAATGCGGCCGGTGATTAAATCCAAAAACCCAGTGGACTCCTCGTCCTCCACCAGTCGCATACAAACCCTCAAAATGAAAGGACGCAAAGGTAAGTTGACTGAAGAGTCGGGGAATCTTGAATTCATTTGGTTTCCTTTGCAGAGCATCTGCAGGCGAGCGACAGCATGTTTGCCAAAAACGAATCGACGACGACTCTCTGTGATAAGCGAACATCGACGCCGTCCTCGACGTCGTCGGCCTCGCGCTCGAACAAGGCCACGCCCCAGTCGTCCAGCCGTACCACGCTGACCGACGCCTCGCCAGCGCCGATTGCCCAATGGCAGAAACTCAAATACTCCACGCCCACGTCCAGTTCGCAGCGCCTCAGCCGCCCGAGCCGGCATGCCTCGACGGACACGCTGCCCTCGGTGGACCTGGAGGACCTTAAAAGGGCCACCAAGAACTTTAAGTTCGACCGCAAGCAGTTCTCCAAAATCAAAAAGGAGCATGTGGTTTTCTACAATCAGCTGCTCAGCGTGCAGCGCCAGAAGATGCGGCAGCTCAGCCAGCAAAGACTCGGCCAGGATCAGCAGGTCCCGACGGAGGAGGTGAGGCAGCCGGAGCCCTCGTCGGTGGCAGATGGCGAGGAGGAGCTGACGCGGGTTAAGGAGGCCAAACAACGACGAACGCTTTTGCGTAAAATCAACGAAGCTTTGCGCAACGATGCCGAGCAACTGGAGCGCCAGCTGGAGGCCATCAAGAACTACGTGGGCTACGACAAACACAAGGCCTCCTTAAGGACCCCAAAAGTACGTTTGAAGCGTCTGAAAATCGCCGAAATGTCCACGGTCACGTCCCTCACTGACTGCCGCAGCGGCCTCAGCGGACTGAGTTCAGTGGTAAGCGGTGAATGGTTTATAGAAATTCCTGCTTTCCTGCCTGCCAACTAACGAGGCTAAAAATCCCTAAGGATCCTGGGAGATCCCCAAAAATCCCCAAAGAATCCTAAACCAATTTCCTTCCTATTAATTTCCACGTCTGATTTTTGTAGTCTCCGCGACTTTTGAGGGCCAACGAGAGCTGCAATTTTGAATCTTCTAAAGGTCCTGAGGGATCATCCATAATCTCCAAGAATCCCAAATATCTATTCCTCCCATTAATTTTCAATTCTCTAATTCAATTGTCTCCTCTACTTAGAGGCAAGAACTGCAATTTGGAATCCTCTGCCTGAATCGCCAAAAATCGCAATCCGATTTCCCTCCTACACATTTCCGTCTGTTTTTAATAGACTCTTCGGCTTTGAGTGCAACAAGAACTACAATTTTGAATTCTCAACTGACAACTGCCAGTTCTCAGTTCTTTCTGAAGGAAGCTCTTAATTTCTTTCTCAATGTCTTTCTTTTCCTGGAGAGCTAAACTGGATTTCCTCCTCTTCTCCTCTCCGTTGAAACCTCCAACCTAAAGAAAGGAGTTTTTGTTTTGCCAGAGCCTCAAATACAATAGCCAAAAGAGGCTGCCCATAAACACAGCTTAGGATAGAAAAAAATAAGAATCTTAAGGGGACTTTTATTATTTTGAGTTCTGCATTTAATTTATAAATAGAATCCAAGCTAAAAAGAGGCAACTAACCCTTCAAATTGAAGAGATTTCAGGCATCTGATTTGGGGATCTCTTTTTTGGTCTTTGTGACTTTCAGATTTATAAAACTGTTGGCTTCCGTTTAAGTCTACTCAAAAATGAGATGAAATCGAATTATAGAGGATTTATTAGGGATTGGAAATCAAAAACAATTAGTCAGGACTTGCAAATTTGTTCTCAGCTCAGCTTCAGCAAAAAGTTCCAGCGCTTTTGCCATTATTTGCACTTCCACAAACTTCAATTTTGAGAAGCTTTGAGAAGCTCCGAGAAGTTCTTCCCTTTGTGGAGTTTGAGAGCTGAAATTTGCTCTTGGTGGTGTCAGGAATTGAAGTCCAGAGAGGACCGATTTAATCTCCTGCTTGTCCATTTTAATAAGACCCACCAAATTCCTCAAGTTTTTGAAAACTGTTAATTGCTTTTTTGCTGCCTGTCTGATTTTATTCAAAGCGAATCAGAGTAGAAATTTTGTAGGCCAATCGATCGGCAATTCGATCCTCGAGTCTCTCAGTCTTCTGGGCCTTTCTTCCAGAATAAAAGGCTTGGCTTTCATCAGATTCTCTTATGAATTCCCAGAGCTTATATTCCTCCAAGGCCGCTTAGAATATTTTTTTATTTCATTGACAAACTTTTGAGTAAACCGCCTTCCAAGCTTTTCCCGCTTTTCCCTACTTTCAATCCTCTTCCGTTTGAGGTTCCTCATTTTCCCATTTTCCCTCGCTCATTTGAATTCCTTAATTCACATTCCTGTATTTGCCATTTTCTTCGAAGGCAGAGCTGTCCGACGAGCCCGAGGAGCAGACGCAGCCGCCAGAAACTGAACATGAGCTCCATTTCGTTGAGCATCGAGACGAGCAGCTGGCAGACCGAAACCAACCTCAGCTGGAGCACCAACCTGAGCAGCCCGAGCAGCCCCAGCATCCTGAACAGCCAGTCCAGCAGCCGCCTCAGCAGCCGGTAGAGCCGCCCGTCCCGGCCAAGCGGCCCAGAGGACGACCCTGCAAGAAGAAGCGAAAACCGCCAACGCCGCTGTCCAAGTCGCCCGCCAAGCCGTCCAGGCCGACCAAAGCCGCCAAGATCCTCGACGCGCAGCTGGAGGAAGCGGCGCGTCTCTGCCCGCGGCCTATACTCTCGCCGCCCCCGGAACCCGACCCGGAACTCTCCATAGCCGCCTACGTCACTCTGGCCGCCAACGGCGAGTGCTGCGACGAGGCCTCGTTGCCCATGAAAAACCTGCACGTCCTCATGGCCCACGAGGATGCCAATGGCTGCGGCGACGGCCACAGCTCCCTGGACATCGAGCTGGCCACCAGCCATGTGCCTGTGTATTTGCTGAACGGCGAGAGCCGCGATGTCCCCACGCCGGTGGCTGGGGTCGAGGCCAACCAGGCCGAGCTCAAGGCCAGCAAGGATCAACTGCAGCGGGTGGCCATAGCCAACTACCTGGAGCTGCAGCGGGTGAAGTCCCTGGAGCCGGCGCTGCCGGCCCGCAAGCGGACGGCCTCGTTCAGCGGCGGCTACAACGATCCGCACTGGACGATCTTCCCCAAGACCATCAAGTCGTCCGGGCGCCGCAAGACTTTCGGGGCCACCCAGCAGCTGTCGCTGGCGGCTGTCCTGAACAAATACAGTGGCCAGCAGGCTGGTGGTGGTGGTTGCGGCGGGAGTGGAGATTTTCTGGACAAGAATCAGGAGTATTCGTTGCCGCTTTTGAATTACATTGATCCGTTGCCCAGCGGCAAGCTGATGGGCGGCAGCAAGCGCGTGTTGCGTCGCACGCGTCGCCAGTACAAAAGTGTAAATGATAAACTACGAATATTGATAGATTGATAACCATTCTGGCCATCAGTTCGCCCCGAATTATCTACCCATTAAGACTTACAAATTGCAATATATAATGATAAACAAACTCACACACACTCACACGCGCATACATACATATATATACATATATACATACAAATGCAAAATATATATATACATATATACAAATATATCTATATATATATATATGAATGTACGGTATATTTTTTTGAATGTTGGATGTCTTCACCTTAAAAATACAAAATACAAAAAAAAAAAAAAACACGAAACACAAATGAATGATATTAAAATCGAAATTGAATGTAATCGAATAACGCCATTTTGTTTTTCTAAAGCGTAACGGGATTTTGATGAGGGCAGCGCTACACTGTGGATTCCTTGGGGATTTTCAGTAGTGAAAATAGATCAGTCGGTTTCTTAAGGGTTTTTAAGAAACTTATTTTAAGCCCGGTGAGCGAATGTTATCGATATATCGCCATTTTGTTTCTCTAAAGCACAACGGGACAATTTAGAGTGAAACACAGACAGAGACCAGAGAAGCCGTCAGGTGGACGGACGATTGTACGTGAATTTTGGCATTGCCTAAATCCTTGAATTGAAAAGCTCCTCCTCCAAATCTGAAGGCATCTTGAGTATTTGAATATTTATTATTTGATTGGATGATCAATTTTTCATTTTGGCGGATTCGCGTATGTTGAACTTTGGAACGCGATCCTTTCTGGCCAGGATCTTGTTGGAATTGTCCTCGATATTTATAGTGCTGATGATCAAATTCACCCGCCTCTCGATCACCCCAATAAAGAGCTTCACATTGTGGACTGTGAGGAAGGTCTTCGAGCTCAGGACATTCAAAATCGGAGCATCGTCGCAGGCCAATTGACTGGAAAGAGAGTAATGCAAATTATCCTGGAACCGTATTTTAAGGAACTTTGGTTAACCACCGGAAAATATCCTCGATGCCTTTGAGCAGCTCCTGCAGCCGAGTGCTGAGGTGCTGCTTCTTTTCGTTGGTCTCCACGGCCAACTGCTCCATGCGCTCCACCTCAGCATTCAAATAGTCCAGAGCCTCGGTTTTCATCTTGAGCTCCTTTTCGGTTTGCTCGGACTTCTGGCGCTCGATTTCATCGGACAGCTCTTGCGT
>JBAMCP010000487.1:0-21582 GCA_037075105.1 Lissocephala sabroskyi | reverse complement strand
GCCTCGGTTTTCATCTTGAGCTCCTTTTCGGTTTGCTCGGACTTCTGGCGCTCGATTTCATCGGACAGCTCTTGCGTGGAGTCGTTAAGGACTTCAACCTGAAATCAATTAAGTTAGAGGTAAAGATCCTTTCGGAGTCCTTAGGGGATTTTACCTCATGGCTCAGCTCGTTGACGTAGTTGAAGAGGGCAAAGTTCTCGTCCTCCTGCCGCTTGAACTGGGCCACCAGCCGCTCGGTGTCGTCCTCCTCGTAGAGCTGCTTGATCTTCTCAATGATCTCCTTGTATTCATGCAGCTGCCGCTCGTAGTTCTCCTTCTGGGTTTGCTTCTTGTTCAAGTCGCGCTGCTCCAGCTCAGGATTCAGCCGCTTCTGGCCTTTGATGTCGAAGAACTTCTGCAATTTGGCGTCGTGCTCCAAGCGCCGCTGCATCTCCCGCATTTCCTAACCAACCCACACGAAAGTAAAAAACCTCAAGGATCTTTGGCAAACTCACCTGGATGTGCATGATTTTGTCGTTCTCATTGCGGTTCTTCAGGACCTGCAGCTTGTTGCACAGCTCCTCGCGCTGGTCGAAGGCCAAAGTCGACTGGTCAATCAAGTCGATGATGAACTTCTTGCCCTCGTTGAACTGGGTGACCATGGCCTGCCACATGTCGTTGAAGTTGGCGCTGCAAGGACGAAAGCTGAGCTGCCATTTGATAAGAGACTGACACCTACCGATCCTGCAGCATGTGATTGATGGCGTCGCGCATTTTGCTGTTCTCGGTGAGGACATCGCTGCACTTTTTGTTGACCACATCGAGGCGGTTCTCCAGCTTCACCACGCTCTTCTGCACCTTGTTGATGGTGTCCTTGTAGCAGTTGTCGGGCACTTCGTTGCGCCGCAGTGCGTCGATTTCCTTCTCCATTTTCTTGATGTGTCCCTCCAGCTCCCAGAGGTTGGTCCGCTCGCCCTGCAGCAGCCGCTGGAGGTCCGTTTGCTGCTTCTGCATGGAACCCAAGTGCCTTTCTTTCTGTGTATTAATAAAGCTCAGATCAGGTGAGGGTTTTGGTTCTAAGATAATTGAATTACATTGGTATTTTTGCGGGCATGCGGTCCGCCCTCGAGGGTCTTGATTTCCTCTTTCAAGGAGTGGTGCTCGGTCTGCAGGACGTTGATCATGTGGTTCTGTTTTTTCAGCCGCTTGGTCTTCTCCTCCAACAGGCCACGCAGGTCCAGTTGCAGGGCTCGATGCTGGCGCTGCAGGCGCAGCAGCTCAGCGCTGGCCAGTTGGTCCAGTTCATCGGTCATCTCTCGAAATGAATGGGCGAAAAATTCCTGCCTTTCGGTTTGGGAAAATCAACAAGCTCAGTTGCCCCAGGCAGCCAAGGCGCTTGGTTGCCAAGCAGCGGGATAAAATCATCGCTGGGTTGTTTATATTTATATTTTTTTTTATGAAGAGAATTTGGTAGAACCTCAAAACTTCCTTTTAATTGCTGGTGGGGTGGCTGAATAAAATTTTCATGCTGGCGAAAATAAGTTAAGTTTCAAAGTTGAAAACTGCGCACCTATGCTGGAATTTTGGGCAAAAAACAAATGCCAATAAAAAGTTCAATATTTAATTAATTTTTTATATATTTGTAATATATTATTTTTTTAATATTTAATAATTATTTTTTCGGTCGGTTCCCCAATAGCAAAATTTCCATCCGCCATTTGACAGAAAGTGTTGCCTACTTTTGCGGGCTTCAGTTCAAACCACTTCAAGTCTTATACGGAAACTCTGATACTCTCACAATTACCTCTTTAAATCAGTTTATTACTCTTACCTTTCCCAATCCTTTAAGATAATAACACTTCCCGAAAGAAAACACTTTTTGGAATGATATTTTTATGGTAAAAGTTTATTATTTGCAACTTTATTTTTTAGTTTGTTCTTTGTTTTATTTTTAAATGTCTATAAAGTATATATAATATATATTTTTTCTGCACTTCTTGTTTAGTATTATCCTTATTCGTTTTGTTTTTTCTTTATTCTTTTTTTTTCTCATTTTATATTTTATTTCAACTTGCGAGCTGCTTGGGCTTTATTCATTTCCAGATTCTCCATGTACATAATACATTTTTGCATAAGTTTTTTTTTGTGTGTATAATAGTATTTTTGAGTTTTGTTTTTAAGATTTAATTGTTGTAATTGTAACATAGTAAATGTTAATTATCGGTTTCTCCGTCTACTGCACTCGGCTGGTTCGCAATGCTCTTCCATATAATCTATATATATATATACGTTTGTATGTCTATGCATATGCCCAACGAAAAGAATAAATATAGTAAAATAATGTACAAATTTTTATATACCAATTAAATTTTCTTCTTATATTTTTCGGAGTCTTTTCAACGTCAGAAAACTAAAGGTAACTTAAGGAATCGAAATCTCTTTAAACAAATTGAACTATTCAGCTGGTGAGTGCTAAGTTTGCTTGGCTGATCCAATTCGGGTTTATTGCTGGGATTATTGATCAAATTACTGCCGACAAATGTCTATAGGTGTGGGGGTGGGGGGAGTTATTATATGGATCGTATGGATAATGAGATTCGGTATGGCATAGTAATACAATAACGCCGGTTGTTGGGTTCTTTATATACTTTACTAAAATATGTTCATAGCTTTTCTCATTTGTAATTAATTAATTAATAGTTTTGATAGCTTTTATTGTGTGGCTTCAACAATTCTCTACGATGTAGCGTAGAAAATTAAATTGAATATATGTATACGTAGATATATCTTTAATGTTTTCGGTGTTTACTTTCATCCTTTGGTTTTTCATGAACGAATGCACAAATTTTACACACTTCGCCATTGAGATTTTTTTTTTGGTTTTTGTCGTTTTGTTTCGTTTACTTTAATCTTTAATTCATAATCTGTATTTGAAATACGTATAAGTAATTAATACATATATAAGTTCTTTAGTATATAGCTAATTTATTTTTGTAATTACCTTTTTATTATGTTTCTTTTTGCCTGCTCTGCCTATGGGCTTTGATATCGCTACATTCCCTATTACTTTTAAATCTTAATTGGTTTTATTTCTGCATTATATAGAAATATAAATTTCGTAATATAAATATATTCTTGCATGTTCTATTCAGTGTGTAGGAATTCGGACATAACCGGCTGCCTGCTGCACTAGAAAAAAAAAAATTCAACTTAATTTTCAAGTGCTGCAAATGAACTGAATTTTGTTTTCCAACAGAACGAAAACTTCCACGGATTTTATTTATGCAGAATGGACTTTCCTACATTCTTTATGCTCGTTATTTTGTGAATTTGATTTTGAAACCATTTTACATTTTCTCGCTTTTCTTCTTTATACGTTTTCATTTATGATTTAAGAATGTGTGTCTTCAATTTTCAACAGATCAAGCGACTTTAACTTTCGGTTTGGAGGGAACTTAGGATCCGAGAAAAGCGGTATTATATTTTCATATTTTCTTTATCCTTTTCTACTAACATTATGTGCGATATTTTGTCGAAATCGTTTCATCTTCAACTGCAAGTGTTGGTATTTTTCTTTTTTGCTGCTAAATTTCTTATTGTTGCCATTAAAGGTGCTCTTCAAATTGTGTAAGTATGTTTCTGTGTTGGGGCTAACGAAAAGGGTATTTGGTAGTTGGCTTGCAAATTCCGGCTGTAAGTCACGGCTTTTGTTGGTTTAGGGGAATCTATGTTACAGTCTTTGATTGAATTTGCCGAAAGAAATCGTAAATCGGATTCACGAATTTAAGAATCTATAATTGTTTTTTTTTTTTTATTTTTCTCTCTTTTTTTTGTTGAGTTTCGGACGGATGTCGAAAAACAAAGAAGTATCGACCGTATAGAGTTCACTGTAAACAATCGCAAACGGAACCGAGAGAGTGTTCGAAAAACGTCCTTACGTGTTATATAAGCTATATGAGTGTGGTTGTCCTTTAGGCTCTAAAGTCTAAGTCTAGACTAAGTTATAGTTATTTAATAATTGACCCCATATTTGCCTTGGGGATCGTTTCTTCTATTTACAATATAAATTCGCTCTGACTCTTTGTTTTTACACTTACTTTATATATATAGCTGTATATAAGGTATATATACTTAGATCCGCTTGACTGTCAACTGTGAGATAGCAATTTTTTTTCTTTTTCTTTATATTTGGCTAAGGAAATAATAAATGATAACATTTTGTATCTACAAAAAATATCTGCAGAGTTCATCTCCGCAATTCAAGTGTGTGTGTGTGTGTGTGTGTGTGGTGTGTGTGTGCAAAAATGTGGTTTCTTATGCTGGTTGGTTTCCTTTTTTAGATCTCTAATAAATCCTGTTACGGTAATAGTAATAATCATAATAGTAATAATCGTAATAATAATAATAATAAGTCCTATGTAAATTTGACAATGTATATTTGTTTGTTTAAAAGTTTAATATCTTTTAATTTCTCTTTATTTTTTTCACTTTTTTAAATGCACTTTCTGAGCTTTCTAACAAGCGCCGCCAATTATTGTTGCTGGTTTTTAGTTGTTGATCTCCTCGCCCTACCGAGTGAAAGTGGAATTCAAAAAAACGATTCCCTTCCGCTGTCCTTCTACTTTTCTAATTAATGCTTAAAATAGGAATTTATTTATTTATTTTCTTGTTTAGTGCAAAAGCTAATCGAGAACCGAGAAGAGCAAAATCCAAATTCTTTTTTTTTTCTCCAAATTATCATTTCTGTGTGTAATTAATAATTGTTTATATTTGTTGTTGTTGTTGTTTTTACCCTGTATCCTATTAGTTATTTGTGTTTATTTAGAAAAAAACTCAAATGCTATCAAGGCAAATATTGTAGGCCTAGCAAAAGATATGCGCCCGCTCCTTGGACTGTGTGACTGCCGCCGTTAAGATCCCAAGAATGTGGCCGGCCGTCCGGCTGGCTGATTTGTGTATACAAAACTAGTGTAGGTTTTTTTTTCTTAGTCCTTGGTTATGGTGGGGTCATTGAATGTGCCTTGTCGTCTTGTCTAGTTGTAATCATGGATTTGTTTGTTTATACAAATAGTTTAATTTTTACCTGCAGAAAACTGTATCTAAATATATTTTTGATTATTAAGTTCTAGGTTTGGACTCATCTGTTTTGGTTGTTGTTGTTGTTGTTCTTTAATCTTATACGGTTCTTGTGTTAAGCTTCTTTTTACTACTACTTGTCTTCGTCGATTTAGTCGGCGTTGTCGGCTGTCGTCGGTCATCGTCATTAGCTAGTTTGGTATTAATTAGTTAATTATGAAGTTAGCCTTGTATATAGTAGGTATTATAAACATTCCATTCTATAAGAATGCTTGGGCTCTCTATTGTGTACTCTATAAATACAATATGCAAATGACCTTTTAATAATTGCATATGTCATTGTAAACCTTATAAATGTATGAGTAAGGAACGATCATCGATAAGAGACTTCATTTTTCTTTACAGAGTTCTTAACCTTAAGCTATTTCCTAAAAGACCCATGAATCTAATTGTAGTTCCAAACTAATAATAATAATTCAACGAATGGGAAACCTAAGAAACATTCTCGCCTTCTAGTCTCTAACGCGTGTGTGTGTGTGTGTAGGAAATAAACTTAGCGTGTCCTTTTTGATATGATGTGCTTCGATTTGTAGACATTATAATATTTTAAATGTGAAGGGGGGGAAATGCAGCAAACTGCATTTTGGCAAAATTTGCAAAGAAAACTTCTCGTCGCATCGGTCGAAGTTCAGCTGAAGGATCCAATAACTCGATTTCGCTTTTGTATAAAGATGAGCGAAACCTATCTCAATATTTATGCTGCTTATAAAGTTCCAATTCTCAACTTGTTTTTAATATTTCTTTAAGGTACAATTGTTTTTCGATTTTTTCAATTCTTTTCTCTTCTTCTTTTGCTTTATGCGTGTGTCAATCACATTCAATTTGAGATTTATAGTTACAATGTATCTTTTGATTTGGCTTTTGGTTGCTTATTATCACCTCTATAGAGAAACGAGAATGCCTTACGTGTATGCGTGTGTGTGGGTGTGTAAAGTCCAGCAAAATAATTAAGAAACAAATGCAAAATTAATTTTCATTCATTTGATTTTGTTTAACATTTTTTTCCTAGCGTTCAAGTCACAGCCCTTTTTTGTTTTCTTTTTTTTTTGTTTAGCGCATTTTTTTTTTGGTTTTTGGTCAAAATGAGGAACCCAATGAAAGGAGTGTGTGTGTGGTGTGCGTGTGTGGGGAGAATTAGGCCAAATTGCTGGTGCTGCAGCTCTGTCTCTGTGTCTGTCTAGGGTCCGTACCATCGCTTAAAGCTTTGCCAATTTCACAAGCCATCGTCAACAGAAATTAAAGGAGAATTTGAAAATAAAACAAGTTTTGGTTTTTTTTTGTTTTTTGTTTCAATTTGCATGTTGGTTTCGTTATTTATTCCATCTACTTCATCTCGGTTTATGGGGATAAAATAATAACTGTAATAATAATGATAATGGTAATAATAATAATAATTTTATGTTGGTATTGATAATTTAGGTTCAGTATTTCTTTTCTTTAACTTTTCCTGGTTTACAAGATTTGCATAATTTTGCCAAAATCAGTTTATTGCACTAAGATTTATATATAATTTATATATATATATATAATTTTTTTTTGGTTTGCATTTCGTATTTTGTATATGTTTCTGTATACGTATAATCTAAAATTTGTGTTTAATAGCATAGAATTACGATAATTTGTTTAATGCAATAATTAACTTGAATTTGACTAGATCGATTCATACAAGATCGTTAATATATATATAAAGTATGCGTATGTGTGTGGGTGTGAGTGTGTGTGATGTGAAAAGTGAAAATCTAGAGGACTTCTATTTTAAGCTGTCAAAATTCTTTTGGGGCAATCTTCGTGGTTCTTTCTAGTTTACTTTCTCTTACGTTCGCTGGACTAATCGGTAAAATTAAATATGTATATATATTTAGTTGTGTATGTTTATTATTTAATTCATATGTATGTTATGGTTAAACGGTGTTCCAGTTTCTATTTAATGCATTCCATGCTTTCGCTCCTCAATTGAGTCGCTTCTCGCATTCGGCCTGTGGGGGGACTTTCATCCGCCTTTCAAGTTTTCAATTTTATGTACAAGGTTTTTTTTTAAGGACTAACATTTTCAATTCGTCAAATGCACACAATTACAGAACGCAAGGAAATAAAGCTGTGGGAGTTTCTTTCTTTTATTTTTGGCTCTGGTTGGGGCGTGGAGGTGGCTCGGTGGAGAAACCATAGGTGAGAAGACGACTTGCAACAAAAATCAAATTGCACTTGCAACAAAATCAACTTTAACTTTGATAACAATTTTTTTTTTTATATTCTTTGTTTTTTTTTTTTTGGTAATTTTAATGCTTAAATTGGTAAATACATTTATGCAATAATGAAGATTATTTTCAGTATCAAATATGTTCGGTTGAGTGGCGATTCAAACCCACAGACTAGTTTCCTTAACCCTATAAAAACCCTTTACTATACAAACTCTACAGAATTGGTTTCATTTCTTTTTCTTTTATTCTCTCCGCTCGTTCGGCTTATATTCATTTTTTGGCATATTTAGCTGTAGATTTTTCCTTAAATTTTGTACATGTTTTTGCTGCTAATTCCTTAAAAGATTAGATCGATTCCTTGTCTCTGTGTGTGTGTACTGATGACTAAGACTTTTCGACTGTGTGTGTGTGAGTGTGAAAGATAATGCGATAAACAATACTCGAATCTAAACTGATCTTGTGAGTTTCTCCTAAAATAGTTTGCTCCTGTGTAAAGATGCTAAATGTATATTTTCTTTCCTTAAGTTTTTAAATAATTTTTTAGGTTTGTCATATGTGTAGACTTAATAGTTTGGCGCGTTTAATTGTTGGTTTTGCCTGCGCTCTGTGGTCAGCTATTTATGGGGGAATTTCTCTTCCTTCATTCCATTGAATTATTTACATATACCGACTTCCTTTGCCGTTTGTTGTTTAATTATTTTTATATATGTATATATATATTTATATTTGTAAGTACCTGTATTTGTTTTTGTTGCAAGCAGCTAAGTTTAAGTGTAAAGTTTTTGTTTTTTGTTGTAAGCTAAAATCGTTTACGATTTTTGTTTCTAAATTTAAAAAAGGTGCCTTGTGGAACAGAATAATTAAAAAAAAAACTCTTTGTGGTTGTCTAGAGGCCAATACAAATTTCGCTTTACTTCTCTAGTCGATTTCTTTGTGTGTTTTTCAAATAGCTTATTAGGTTTATAAGAATTAACAAATTCATTGTTATTAGATTTGTTTAAAATTATCTTGTGGTTTATATTATAAAAATGATATTTGTTTGTTGCAGGCTACGCAAAAACCTCGCGTGGTTCTTTCTCATTCTCAACTCTTCTGACTTAGCAATAAGCTATATATAATATATATACCTTTGATCTTCATCTTTATCGGCTGTCTCTACTTTATATATACCTTCTCAAAGCATATCGCATATTTATTTTGTTGTTGACGCTTCAACTTAGTGCTATGGGGTTCTCTCATCAGATCTCATTCTTAAAATTAATTAAATTCGAATTTTTTGTGTTAATTTTTAATTCATATATATATCCGCATTTTGCCATTTGCCTTGCCATCATCATCATGATAATCGCCATGCTAAATGCTAAAAAGTTCCACAGCTACCATCTACCATAGTCTCCCGATTCTGATCTTTATCTTTCAACTGTGATAGCTTTCTCCAGACTCTCTACTATCCAACTAACCATCTGTCCATTTATTAAATCAACAAATTCAGTTTTAGGTAATTTCTACGATCCCTTTGCAATTCTCTGTGATGCGCTAGAAATTTTTCTAAGGGTCTCTCATTTTTATAATGTGTTTATGTTTATTTTTTTTTTGTTTTTGTAAGTTTTTTTTTTTAATAAATTCCCATGACCAATTTGATTTTTTTTTGTTTTTGTTTCAAGTATAAAAAATGGCTTGATGCACTTTATTAAAGTTTATTTATATTGAAAACCCAGATAATTTTGGTCTCTTACCAGTCAGTTTTTGTCTCAAGTTCTTTGTTTTGTTTTATATTTTTTTTATTTTTTAGTGTTGTGTGTGTGCTCTTCTTCTTTGTTTCAACAAAACTATTAATATTTATTTTGTTTCTTGCAGTTTTAAAATATATATATATAATATATATACATAGATTTATATATATATGTATATATATATTTTAAAGTTTAATTTGGCAAAAATTTTTTCTTCATATTTTTTGGTTTTCATATATTTTTTTTTGTTAATTACTGCATTTCTTTTTTTGCATGTATAATCGGATAAATTTATATATATATACTTGTATATATATTAGCATGTGTATGCGGTTGTTGTATATATAGTTCTATTTCAATTTCAGCTCTAAAGTATTTAATTTTTATTATACATTTTTTTTCTTGCTTTGCTCTTTTTTTCCATTTTTTTTTGTATTTTTTTAGATTTTTTTTTGTTCTGTTTTGGTTGCTGCTTCGGCCTTATTCACTTTCCATATAGAAATTCATTTGCTAAAGTCCATCTGAAAGAATAAAACCCATTAGCAAATGCCTTCTTACAAAAATTTCCATCACTGAACCTCGACTCACCCAATTCAGTGTGGGGTTCCTTGCGGTTCGGATCAGCTGCCGGAGCGGAGCTCAAGCTTTTCGCTTGTGCTGCTGCCAGGTGAAGAGTTTTTCAGCCAATTCGGTTTTCGAATGCGAGTTGCACATCTCAGTCGAGCCCGTTTCCAGATCCGAGTGGCTGTTGCTGCTGCTTAGGGTATTGTTGCTGTCTGTGGGGGCTGTTGTTGTCGTCGGATGGTAGCAATAAGTGCCGCTTCGCCAGCTGGCGAACGTGTAGGGGGCTGTGGCTGGTTTTGGGAGATCTGAGAGCAAATTGTTGGCTGATGTGATTGCTGGGGTTGTTGCTGTGGTGGAGGCTGTTGCTGCAAATGTTGTTGCTGTGTAGGCTGCTGCTGCGGCTGAATATGTTGTTGCTGTGTAGGTTGTTGTTATTGTTGCTGCTGATGCGGCTGCTGGTGCGGCTGGTGAGGCTGCATAGTGATGTAAATTGCGCTTGAGGAACTCCGATTGTTAATAGGGTCGACTGGCATCCTTTGGCCGCTTCAATTGAACTTTCAGTCTTTTCATGCCAATTTGGAAGCCATTCATTGCCTGAATGGCGGCTTGAGCGCTGGCGGGATTATCAAATGAAACAAAACCTGAAAAACCCAAATTCAATCAATATTTCAAGAATCAAAATAAGTTGGGCGTCATTACCGAAACATTTGCTCTGATTTGTAGCACGATCAATGAAGACCTTAGAGCTGATCACATTGCCGAATGGCAGGAACATTTGCATTAATTCTGCATCACCAAATTCTTGGGGCAAATGGTAGATGAAGAGATTGCAACCCTCCGGACCGGATATAGAACATCCTGGGAACATCAGAAAATCTTAAAAGAAGACATTACAAGAGAAGAAACAAAGTAGAGAAAAGAAATTATAGCGATGAGCGAAATTATAAATATACAACTTTATGAGTTTTCTCACTTCCAAGATCTCTTCTTTTATTTAAGATCCCTTTAAAAAAATCAATGGCTGATTCAACTAAAACTAATGTGCTTCATAAGGCCTCAAACAATAACCAAATAAAAACATATTTTTTCGAACCTCTAGGAGGAAAACTACTTATAGATATTCATAGATATGTAGGTATGTTTATGCATAGTTCAACGACAGTGTGTATGATCCGTGTAAGCGCTCCTCGCCCCATTCAAAGCCCTATTTGTAACATCATGAATACGATCACAATTAAGGGGGAAGCGGGTTCTCTTTCATCGACTTTATCGCATGCAAACAGCAACAACTTTACTACGCGCAACAAATGCATAAGAAGGATATTGTAAGGACACACACACACAGCTCACACACACACACTCACACAGACACACGCTGGCTGACAAAAGACACAAAGCATAAAACCAATCATACATCATACATCGTACAATGTATGCTCGGCTATTGGATCACAAATACGATATATAAGGATATATATATTTGGCGTACATACGTCGTCCTGTTAATGCTTTGCTTGTGTGTCTTGTCGTCGACGGTGTAGAAGGATTCAAAAAAGCCAAAAAAAAAAAACAAATAAAACGAAGGAAATGCAGAGAAAAAAAAACAATAACCGAAAAAAGCGTAACATAAAATTTTATGATTTTTCATGTGCCCCGAGGCCTCGACATCGTCCTGCTCAGCTTCTCGTGTGCCTTGTGTTTTTTTTATGAGATTTTAAGCAGTTTATACGTAATTTTTACGATCACATAAAACGCCTCTAAATGCAGCCATTAAAACCGATTTACGCCTTTCGCAGGCAGCCTCGCTCGCAACTCGTTTCAAAATTAAAAAAAAATTGATGCACCTACAAGTAATTAATTTTTATAGGCGTGTTTTATATTTTTTTTATAAATTAATCACGGAATTCGCGCGTGAGCTTTGTGAGTGACGCGATTTGTATGAGAGGAATGAGCAAATGGCTGGGGGCTGGGGGGGTCAAGTTTCTCAGTCAATCAGCGGAGCATTTTGCGTTACAAATTTGCCATACACGAAATGAATGTAAAAATGAATTAGTCAAGGTCACTATATCAAAAATTAAGTAATCAACTAATTTTATTCAACCGAACGGTATACAATATCGAGTTACAAAACAATAAATTATGAATAGGTATTTATTTTTTTGTATATTTTGTTTAGACGACAAATAAGTTTCGTAACGGAGAAATGAAAAATAAAAGGCTTACCTTCACGCTGAGTGGGTGCAACCGCCGCTAGGGGAGGTGGTAAAGCTTGTGGAAACTGTCCATAGACGGCGGGGAAGGCTGCATTATATATAAATAATTTTTGTTTTTGGTTTTTACACAAAATCCGAAACATTTATAAGACAACACAACAATTAAGTATACGTATATATTTCAATTTGAATGTAAGTTCTTTCTTTCTTTTAAGTATACAAAAAATACCAAAAAATACTAAAACAAAATACAAAAAAACCTAAGTGAAACTAAAGTGGACTAAACGACTTTGTTGGGTCGTCAGTAAGTCGGTTTTTCGAGGGAAATCGAAAGAAGCTTTAATTTTTTTAAATTAAAAAAAAAGATATTAAAATTTAAATATCTTTGTAAATTGTTTAAATTACGAAATACGTGAAATATGCATTAATCACAATAGAGTATAAAAAGTTTGATGGAAAACACACACAAAAATCAAATTCAAATCGCATAATTTGCATGAAAAATGTTAAAACGCTTAACATTGAACAACAAATCCGAATATTAGAAATCAAAATCGAAAACACAAAACCAAATTCAACTCAGTAAACTATCAAGAAATCCCCAAAACAACCAAACATTGCCAAAGTACAGTCTGCCACAAAAGTTCGGCATGCAACTCTGCAATGTCAGCCATTTTGGGTTTCTCGTTTTTTTGCATAAGAAAATGAAATTTAAATATTTATATATGAATATACGTAAAGTTAGAGTTATTGAACACTTTACTATAACAATATTAATATTTATGGCATGACACAACAGATATTAATTATTTTGATAAAAACAATTATGAACGATCCTGGTGGGGGAGGGGGGCTCGTATGATTGTCATAATTCTCTGTTTTTTTTTTGTTTTCTTTCCAGCCTGACGATGATTGTGGCGGATTTGGGCAACGAACGAATGAGAATGGAGCGACGAAAATGATTCAGCGCTTCTCGCTGATTGCGTATGAATGCCTATCATCCTTGTGTCTTGACTACTTGGGAGGACTTAGGGCTAATTGATTGGTGAGGTGGCCGTGGCCTTTACTTACCAACTCCTGGAAATGGCGGCAAACCAGGGAAGGCATGTTGCAGAGCAGCAGCATCGCCGTTTGGCAAACCTTGTGGCGGTATAGTCAGATGTAGCGGATCTAAAAATTACATCAATTCATACATCAATTCGTAGGTTCGATTGCGTTGACTTACGTGCTGGGAATGCCGTTTGTGGAATGCCATTTGTGAATACACCATCCGCGGCTGCAGCGGCAGCGGCCACAGCTGCCGCCCCGCCCGGCTGACCGTTGGGCGTGTTGGCGCCCATATTGAAGTTGGGCATGGTGGGCGAGGGCAGCGATGGCGGCTGGCTGGTGCCATTGAGGCCATGAGGTATTTGCGTTGCCAGAGCAGCCATCGGATTCATGTAGGCAGCAGCCGAGCCCGGCGCAGTGGCAGCAGCAGCCATCAAGGCGGCCTGTTGTTGTTGCTACAAAAAGGACATTCTAAGATTGCTGGATAGCAAGTGAAAGTCTGTGAGACTCACCTGAGCGTAGGCGCCGTAAGGACCAAACTGATTAAAGACAAACGGATTCAGCAGGTTCATATGACCGGCCATTTGCTGCATGCGTCGAATTTGCCGCTCTTTCTCCGTGTCTGCGTATTTCACCACCAGACTAGAGGATGCACCCTGAAATATCAAAAGTCCGAGCTTGTCAATTTCAAAATGTACGTGTGTATATCATCGATGCGTTGGTGGGCGGGGATAACACGGAAATCCTATTAGAGGCCATTAAATTGAAGCCACCTGACAAAAAGAAATGATGGACTTCGCCCGGTGGTCGCTTTTGTTACGCACAAAATGCTCTGCTCATTATTATCATATTACGTTGTGGGGCGAAGTTCTGCTTTGGACCGGTAATGTTGCAAAAATAACAACAAAAGCGACTACAATAATATCAAAATAATTGGACGACGACGGCGTCATCGCTCTTCAATTTGCATTTCCATTGAAAGCCGCTTACGTTAGCTGGGCGAATTGAACTCCCCAAAGTGCCAGGCGCCCCCAACTGCTTTGCTTGGCTTTCCTT
Source organism: Lissocephala sabroskyi (assembly GCA_037075105.1). Classification (NCBI taxonomy): domain Eukaryota; kingdom Metazoa; phylum Arthropoda; class Insecta; order Diptera; family Drosophilidae; genus Lissocephala; species Lissocephala sabroskyi. Next base: position 7,656 of record JBAMCP010000487.1, on the reverse strand, counting down.
TTAAATGCCATTCAATTTCAACTGACGCAATGTTATCTATGGTCTGTCATTGATTTTGAAATATAAACAGGTAACAAAAACAGCTTCTAGGCCGCCTTTTGATGTCAATTAATTAGCATAATAATAGGAGTTTCATATTTCACCGGCCCGGCCCGCCCTCCTCCTTCGTCCTTCGTCGAGTGTATTTTATGGCCGTTCAACAGAGACAATTTCATGACAAAATTTCCTATGTTTTGTTATAATTAAGAGACATTCCCAGCAGTGGGGGCAGTTTGCCGAGTTCCTGGCAGTAATGAGAAACCATTTGTCCTCTGGATATGAACGGGGTGCTGGCGAGGGAGGAAAAGCATTTTCTCTGGCTTTTATGATTTTGCAAATCATTAATCAAAGTAACAATGATATTATGTTGCATAATTTGGGGCGCGTAGCCCAGGACCCCATCGACTATCATTAATGAGCACCAGCGAGCCAACCAGAACTACAACACCTGTTTATCCCCCAGAGAGTGTTGGCAGGGGCAGAAATTACATACACTCTGCTGTCCGGCCACCCGCCCGAGTCTGCTGCCGGCTGCTGTTGGATTTTAATTAATGAAATCTGATATTAAAGTATAGGGAAAAGGGCAGCCCTGGGGATAATTTCAGGCTGCACTACACAAATGACGCAATTCGAAACTATTTGCTGCCGGCCGAAGGCTGGCGAGGTCGTCCTGGCTGGCTGAAGTTTTAATGAGCTCAGCGCTCTGCTCGGGCCTACAACAGGGAACGGATTTTTAGATTTCCGCGGCTGTTTCGCGACTGTTAATTTCATATCTCGAAACCTGACACTTTCACACTTTGGCTAATTTCAAAGAGGTTGCCAAAAAGCGCAGGCCATGCGTGTCCTTGTCGCCGGCGTCTGCGTGACGAATGTGACACGAACTGGCGTGGCTGGTTGGCTTGTGCAACTCGTTAAATTGTCGCCTGACACCTCTCACACCTGACGTGGTCGTCGGTGGCGACTCTGGTGCTGTTATTACCGTAATTATGTTGGCCGTGTCAACGTCATTAGGCCGGCGGCGGGGCCTGCGTGAGGCCTTCCATTTGCTAAGTGGCGGCCACTTGGGCTAAATTGCAGCTTGTTGCCGACTCGCAAATTGAATTGTTGTTCATTTAAAAACCCAAGAGTTATTAGCATGCAAAACGGTTGGGGAAAAAAACGCCGACTGCCAACACCATTTGGACTAATTTATGGCTTTCGGGAATTAATGCAGAAAAACATCAGCAAAATTGATTTATAAAAATGTTAACCATTAAACAAAACCAGCCACAGGGGGTCGGCCCGGCCGGCAAACCAATTTATTTTGGCAATTTCAAAAACCTGCTGCGGCAACAGTTTCCCCAAATTTGTTTTTGTCAACAGGAATAAAATAACTTGAAACTATAAAGCGAAATTTGTAAATTGAAAAAGCGAAAGACTCAAAATACAGGAAGGATGGGATAAGGAGGAAAAGGACAGGAGTAAATAATGATTAAGGCAATTTTTTGCCATCACTCTGATGGCAGAAAGATATTCAAGGGAAGATAACGGAAGATTTCAAGAGGAAGATTTAACCTCGAAAGTGAAGACTTTCTTCCAGGAATTGCGGATCTTAGACGAACTTTGAGGACAAAATCAAGAGCCCTTCTTACCTTTATAAAGTCTCTTCCAAAAACCTCTTAAAATCCATGAGAACATATTTAACCTCGAAAGTGGAGACTTTCTTCCAGGAATTGTGGATCTTTGGGGAAAAAATCAACTCCCTTCCAGATTTCTTTTGGTTCCCTCCTCTCTTACGGATGCTTTACTGTGTGAACTCCCCGTGGCTTGTAATTCATTTGTAAAACTCGCCTCACAGCCGGATAAGGATAACCGAATGGTCGGCCATTTGTAATACTTTTTTATTATTGACAGGGCAACAAAGAGGCTGACAAATCGCTGTGAGCGTAAAAAATAAACATATAGAAATTCTGCATACTGTACAAGCGCCCAGCCGTCCCTCCGTCCAGCTGTCTGGGCGCTCTCGATATTTTAAATTACGGGCTTCGCTTACGCTTGCCCAGCGACACCTAAAAGTGTGCAACAAGCAGCAGCCACCAAGCGGCCCATAAGACAGGCGTTGGTTGGGGGGCCCGGGGAGCCATACGAATAATAATTTTGGCACGACTGCCACTGCCATGTTAACATGTCCCCAGACACGTAGCAGGGCCGCCACCGCCAGACACGTTGCATTCAACGGGGTTGGCTGGGGCGCCAGCGAGTTTATTATGTGTGTGGCCGGCGTTGCCGCCGTTGCCTGCATTTCAACACCCTTGCCGGGGTGCTTTTGGCCACGTTTATGCTTGCGGCTTGTAGCGCCATTAGCGAACACGGTTGGGGTAATCACAGTGTGCCTGTCGGCTGGCTGGAGGGCAATGTCTGTGCCCCGCCGAACTACCTAAAATGTGTGCTGGGCACAGAGGAAACGAAACCGAACCGAAGGGATTCCCAGGCCATGTTGCATTTGCATTTTAAATAAATACGTGCGCGGATTTGGGCCCAGACAAATTACTTTTTAAATGCACTGTAAGCCTTTCCAATCGCACGCGGCATGCCGCCGTGCGGTTTGAAACTTTGCCAAAAAAAACTACCACCAGCCGCCCGGAGAAAGTTGAGCGACGAGCATTAAAAAACAATAAAAAATATTGCCGAGTGCCAAAAAGCGAACGATGGCCCAGCCATCGGCAGGCTTTGGACGGCGCACAGCCGCCCCAGACGATGGTGATGACGACGGGCCGCCATCCGCGGCGCACTAATAGCGTCACGTTTGTAAGTATGCCGTCTGGCGGCTGTCGGCTGTCGCCTGCCGCCGCAAAAGTGGCATGCAACATGCGATTGCTGCCAAAAGTGCCGCCTGGCAGCGAGCCCAACCGCCTGGGCCTCTTGTTAGTTGGCTTGTTAGTTGCCGCCGCCTGTTGCATTTCGGGTTGATTTGGACTCCTTGGTTGGTTGTGCCGGGCTGTGTCGTGTGTCGTGTTGAATTTTTCATTTCATTTGGCGCAGCAATTCACTTGAATGGGAATTCCGTGTTTGGCCACACTTTTAGCCCGGGCCAAGAACGCTGCTTGCCAGGAAGTTGCCAACTAAAACATACGAATCGGAAGCGGAAGTGCCAGCCCAGCAACCGCACTTGCATACATATAATAAACCTTTTCAATTGACTGACTGGCAGACAGACCGACCCACCGACCGACAGTCGTCCTGCTTGAGCGACAAATCGGCTGGCATAGCTTCAAGTGGGCGCCTCCTTTTTGAGAGTCCGCAAACCGCCAGCGCCTGCCATCGCCTCTCAACCCCTTCTGTATGGCTGGGCAAATATGTGAAATTTTAGTTGGCCCGTAATTACAGAGCAATCAAATTGACGCTAATGAATTAATTTACGACCTCTTGTGGTTGCTGTTGATTGCCGGCCATTCGGAATGGGGCGGGGGCGGGGACACGGCGAGGAGCTTAAGTTGAAACGCCTAATTAGCGAAACAATAGTCGCAGCTTAAGTCTAACGGTAATTGATTAGTGATTTTAGTTTCAAGCAGATAACCCGACAAGATCCCCTCAAAAGAAATCAAAAGGTAAGAGAAGTTTTTTAAATCTTAGAATTTAAGAGGTAAGAAGGTTAAAAGAGAGAGCAAGAATACTCAAAGGGAGAAAGTGAGTGAGATAAAGAGAGAAAGAGAGAGGGAGAGTTAGAGAGAGAGAGAGAGAGAGAGAGAGAGAAAGAGAGAGAGAGAGAGAGAGAGGGAGAGAGATAATCCAATAAGATGGTAAAGACTTCAAAAGGCAGGGAGCATATCAAGAGAAGGCTAAGGGATTCAAGAATAATTCGAGGAAGAGAGTGAGTGAGACAGAGAGAGGTATAGAAAAAGAGAGAGTGAGAGAGAGTGAGAAAGAGAGAGAGGGAAAGAGGGAGACAGATTAAAGCTTGGGGGAAATAATCCGACAAGATCGCCGGTTAAGAAATCAATTGACAGGCAAGGCAACACAGAAGTCAGAGACAGAGCGAGAAAATGAGTGGAAAGGAGGGAGAGAAGAGTTGGAAAGATAAGACCCTTTGATGAGGTCGAGGGTATTTATCTTAAGTGTTTTTCCATGAGGTTTCCTTCGCGAAGATTCTGCCTTAAGTTACCGAAGCTTCCCTTTGTTACAGACTCCTTTGAGGTTTCTTATTTGAGGCCTCCGAGGCTCCTCTTCCAAGAAGTCTCTTTCTTAGTTTCAATCTCTTCTCGGGGAACCTTTGGAGTTGACTGATTCAAGCTCCTGCCAAAAAAGTTTGGACGAAGAGCAGATTCCGGAGAAGTCTTCTTGAAAAAGTTCAAACGTGAAGACTTGGAGAATTCGTAGGGCTCCAAGCCATCCACGAGTTGCTTTAAATTAAAGACTTGAAGTATAAATGTTAGCACAGGGAATCTTGAAATGAAAAGCCTGTTCAGGTGGCCTTCAAAACGGAAAGTCTCTTCCAGCGATAATTTGCCAGAAAAAAATCCAAAAATCAAGCTCAGTGAAGCTGGGGAAATCTCGAAACGCCTCAGGCATTTACCTCGAAAAAAATCCAAATTAAAATGTAAAATTTCGCCATAATCACGGACATGAAATTCCCGAAAAGGCCAATGGGCGGCTTTGCCGATCCGCCATCGAATCTCCTGGCAAGGGAAAAAAGTGTAGACAGCCAATGACAGGGATGTCGACGACTCGGACTTTTCCAATTAATTCGCCATTTACAGGCTGCCGGTGGGACAGACGAACAAGCACAAAAAAAAGAACCCGACTAGTGGTAGAAAACTAATTACAAATTCATTTTCAGATTTTAATTTCGCTGTCAGCGACACTCAGCCCGGCCCAACGGCGGCGGCGACGGCCTCGTTGGCCGCAGAATCAAACCGAAACCGACAGCCACAAGCCGAGCAAGTAATCTTTTCCGCCAAATAAATCACAGGATCGCACACAAAAAAATTGGCGAGCGAGCCACTCAAAGGCTCGGAAAAACCGCGCTCCAGTCAAATTAGTGTAAAATGCCACTAAGCCGGCGAGTCGGAAAAAAATAGAAGGACATGAAAGGAAAATTTACGTGCTATGGGAAAAGTTACTTGGGCCGAAAGTTGGTGACTCTGTTAACCGCAGCCGGTGGTCCTGCTCGGCGGGCGGTGCATACATTAAACAACTTTTGGCTCATTGCATTTCGCGCGGGTCGACGGCAGCGGCCGGCGGGCAAACGCGCGAAAAACGCGCAGACTACGCGACCGAAGGCATCGCCGTTGACAATGTAACTTTGGCCGTGGCCAAAATGAAAAACTTATTTAATTTACTTTGCTTTTTGCCAGCCATTTAATTCAATTATCCGCTTTGAAGGCCCCGGACTGGCTGGCTGGTCTCGGTCGAGTTCCTTGGGGACTTTAAGGCGGCCTAATAAGCAATCAACAGGCTTGAAATTTTGCCAAAGCACAAAAGGAATGCCAACAATGCGATAGCCAACAGAACAAGAAACTTTAACAGGCCAAAAGGACACGCGCACGCCAAGCTGCTGCGGCGACTCCTGCTGCTGCTGGCTGCCAAGGACCAAGTTGCTTGTGTCCTTGGGCATGGCTTGTTGCACTTGAAAGTTGGCATTTGGCATTCCTCGGCCAGGGTATAAATGTCGGCGCAGGACAGGATATTTTACATGCAAGGCTGATTGAGTCCTGAGCACACGGCCAAGACCTCTTCAAGTTTCATAAATTTAAACAGACAAAGTTCCGCCCCCACCCCAAGGATATTCAATGCCGATTGCAATCGTTGCCAAGGACTAAAAATCTGCCAACTCTTTTTTTCCTCTTGCCCAGCCACACAAATTGAATTCACTGCCGGCCGGCGGCCCCCTCCTTAATGCAGTTAAATCAAAGTGCGTTCACACAGTTCACTTGGCTTAGAACAACCCTAGACTATCCTTCTAACCGACCACGCCCCCCGCCCTCTGCCGCTGCCTAACGGTGCGAGTGTAGTGAGCTCGACTAAATGGCGCTTTTTGTGCGGGACGTTCTGCCCGTCTGCCTGACTGTCTGTCTGTCTGTCTGTCTGTGCGGCTTGGTGGGTGCATTTTTTGTGCTTGATTGAACATTTTGCCCGGAAAATTTAATTTACGAGTCCCAGGGATTACTCCTTGGCTGGGACGTCCATGCGTCGTCCTTTGGCTGGCTCTATGAATATTTCATTTGAAGTTGGCTCGTAAAGCGGCCTTCCCCCCACCACCCAGCCCATTGCCTACAATTCCCTTAATGGTCGTGTTCGTGCCTCACTAAAAAACAAGAAAATGGTTAATAAAATTATCAAAAAATTATTTTCATGGTCAATGGAGGATTTTTTCAGTCTAAACGAACGCCAAGCCCTTGAGGACGAAATAAATGGAATAAAATCAGCAACACGAGTTTAGTTTTTGAATGGGAAAACTTAGATACCCTTATCTAAATAAAGAGGCTCTACAGAGAGAGAAAAAAAAGGAAGGGAATGGAAAGGAGAGAAAGTGAGGAAAACCGGAGAAACAGAAAGCGAGCTCAGGAGGAAAAACTCTTAAGTTGACTCTTTGGAAATATTTTTGTAAGAGAAATAAAACTGAAATTTGTAAATTTGTTCTTTTACCCCTTTTAAAGGTAAAGGGTAAAAAATGATTGGAGAGTTCCAGAATAAAGCTCAAATGGAAAGTCTGACTCCTTAAATCTTTTCTTACAACACTGATCTTCAATTTCAAAGTCACAATTCCAGGGGACTTCAAAGAATTCCTCTCCAGCCATTTACCCTTTGACTTCAGCGCTCTCAATTTCCTCTCAATTCTTGGACCCGCGTGGGTCCTTTTAAAATAAATACACCCTGCCTGGTTGTGCTTGGAGTGGAAAATCCCAAACTTAATTCCTCATGAAGTGCTCTGGGTGGAAATGAGTGGTCGGCGATGAAGACCAACATTTTAGTGGCTCTTGGCAAACTCAATGCTCTCAATTAAGTTGACAGGAGGCGGATGGGAAGGGGCGGCAGGGCAACCACAATCATTTCATTTCGTTTCATTTCATTTGGCAGTTTTGGCACAAAATTTTCCAGTTGTGCGAAATTTTTCCTCAATCTTTTTTCCCCATTTGGTTGGGCAACTAAAAACTAAAAACCCCAAAAATGAGAAAATATTATTAAATTCAATTGGGCAAACATTACAAAACATGGAGCACACACATGGCCGCCCGTCCAGGACGTTCCTCTCTGCGTGACTCACTGTGTGTGTGTGTGTGTGTGTGTGTGGCACACATGCCGGCAACGTGCAACGGGCAGAGCGTCCAGCATTGCAACGTCGGCGTAACAAACGGCCAAAAATTGCATTGCCATTTTTACGCGCAATTTGTTTTTGCGGAAATATTGTGAAAGTTTTTACCCCCACAATTCGGTCCGCGAAATGCTAGAGTTCTGGCCCAAGTTCCTGTGTGTGTGTGTGCGTGTGTGTTGGCGACATTTGGCCAAATTGCACATAATATGTTCCTCCTCAGGCAGCAAATTGCCAATGGCAAACAATTTTTATATCTTTATTTGTTGCATGTGCGTTGATTTCTGATTGTTTCGCATTTCATTTGATGTGCCACGCCCACCGCCCCT
>JBAMCP010000486.1:0-50220 GCA_037075105.1 Lissocephala sabroskyi | reverse complement strand
CCCACACACACACACACACACGCAGACACACACACACGGGCAGTTCGCTGCTGGGGGTTCCATTGCCGCCTGGCTGTCATGTGTTTATTATCCTTTGGCAGCGGAAGTTTACAACGGCGACTCGCTCGGCTGAGATGGATGGCAGGCGAAGTAGAAACCGCAGCCGTAAAAAAAGGCGGAAAGATGATGCCTCACCCCACCCCCAGACCCACGGGCAGTACGCATCCTTCAACAGTCGACAACAAATAAACAATGGCGAAATCCCCCCGCCTCCCGCGGGCGACGACATTTGGGGGAAATGTAAAACGCTGTGGAAAACAAGGAAAATCCTAATCAAATCTTGTGTAGTTTCCAAGGGCTTCTTGTTGATTTGCCGGCGCTGGTGCCGCTCATAAATTAAAACCTCTTTACATGTGTTACGCGCCGACAGACGGACACGCGGACCCATGGACAGACGGACTGGCAATGCGGGCGTGTGAACTTCAGCCAGCGGCGCGGGCCGGGCAGGCCCGAGCCCTTCAATAAATTCATCAATTTCAACGCATGAAATTAGCCTCCCCACACACACGCACGTTTGGTCCTTGGTCCTCTCTTGGGTCCTTGGATATTTGGCCAAAAGTTTTCCGGCCCCCTCGTCATTTCGCACGAATGTGGCTCGTTTGTTTGCTTGCCGGCCTCTGCCTTTCGGTTTTGGCCTTTTGTCAATGACACTGCCCGGGAGGGGGAGCGGGGCAGAGTCCAGTCAACACCACCGATTGTTCTCTGGGGCTGTCCGTCTTTTAATTGAATATTAATAACAAAATCCTGCATATTAAATGCTAGTTGAGATGCCCGCAAAAAGCAGCCAGCAACGACCAGAAAGCCTGTTAATTGAAATGCCCGAAGTGCACAGAGAAAAGTCCACAAGGAAGATTCTTTAAGGGAACGAGAAGAAAATCGTAAAGCGGCGAAGATCAGTGGAAGGAATTTAAATAGAGGAAAAAATACATTGGATTGGGAACAAAGATTAACCCACAAATTAAAGCAAAACTTCTTCAAGAATTTTGGCTTATGAATTTGAATTAATTTCCTTTCAAGAAGTCATTCTTTGAGAAACCGAAAGAAGCTGAGATTTCGGCAAGCTTCCCGCTTTATTCGCAGGTCTCTTCAGTCTTTATAGGCCGTGAAATCCGTCGGCTGTATGAGGGACTCCAAGGAGGCCAAAGGGGTCGAGGAAGAGGAAAAGTTTTGCAGTCTCTGGAAGGCTCAGATCTGCAATTAATCTGGCGGCTCCTTTGTTACCCTTGGACTTTGGGGTAAAGGGTATAAACGGGTAAACCAAAGACCCATTGGACCCAATTCCATTTCCCCTCTGCTCGTCTGCAACTTTTGATCACGTACACTTCGGTCCGTAGGACCGGACCAATTGGACTTTGTGGCGGTCGACTGATTGACTTGGCATTCAAATTTAACCAAACCTTTGCGTGTGTGTGTGTGTGGAAATTCCAAGACAATCAATTTGTCGGGTCCATTTAACTCATAGGCGTTGAGTTGATTAAGGGAGCTGCTTTCGAGTCCCCAAAGGCAAAGCTAAAGAGCCTGAGTTTTTTGTAATTGAAATTGAAGGACCAACGACCTGAAAGTTGGGGATTATATTCTAGAAGTCTGGAGTATAAATTCTCCATGAATCGTTTGTTTTTTGGTGGCCGCTGCCTTGGGAGAATTAACCATTTTCATAGACGAATTTGACCAAAAACTAAAGGTTGTTTTCTAGCCGAAGGAATTGCCAGGCCTGCTCTGAATTGTAGGCTATGGTTTTTTTGTGTTGGCACCAAATCCCCAATTTTTCGAAGCTCCACACAATGCAAGGTAATTGATGACATAGAAAATGCCAGCAACAGGGGCACGAAGAGCAGCCAATGAAACGAATGTAACGAACAAAAGTTTTGCACAATTTAGTGCCTCATTGTGCTGGCCGATTGTTGTTGCTGCTGCTGCAAAATTGACTCAACTGCAACAGCAACAAGGCGAGGATAAAATATAAAAAACACCAGCCAGCCAAGAACATCAACAAAAGTTGACTCACTCAGGCATTAGACACATGACCCACCGCCCGGGCCGCGCCTTCCTCCTCCCCGCCTACGCCAGCAAATGGGCTTGGTAAACGCTTTGCTAACCCTTTCGGCTAACGTAGTTTGTTATTATTGCAGTTGTTGTTGTTCCTGCTGCTCCACCGATTGGCCTTGTTGCCGTTGCCGTTGCCTTTACCTTAGTTAGTAACTTGCGCCCATTATTGATCCGGCCAAGTGCCATAAGTGTACATACAACATATGGAAATGTTTATGTTTCCGTCTCGGTAACTGTACGTGTGTGTGTTTGTGTGTGTGAGTGTGTGCGGGGGTGCGTGTGAGTAGGCAACTCGCCCAACCGGGCATTGTCCAGGGGCCCTGGGCGCCTTTGTGGCTGTGAGTGTCTTGCGTGGGCGGCTAATATGGCTCTTTATTTAATTTAATGCCATTTTCTGTTGTTTCACAAAACGACAGCGAGGGCGCTACTTTTTTTTTAAACGCGCCCTGCGGGCCAACGGAACCCTTTGCAAAGGAAAATCAATAAAGGTTTATTTTTGGCAGGACTTTAAACGCTGGCCGCGCCAGGCTCGGATTTCAAGGAAAGTTTAAAGGGCCAAAAGCTTAAAGAAGTTGCGAATCAAATTTCGCAACAACTTTTCATAAATCTCTGAAGATTTCAAAAAGTTCTTCTTTCTTTCTGTTATTAAATTCTTCCTTCCTCGCTCTAAATCAAATCACCAACGAATCTCCCACCAAATCGATGGCATTTGATGTGCAAATGAGTCAGTTGCCGGCTGACTTGCTCCTTTTTCCTTGGTCTCTAACAAAGGCAACCAAATGAGTTTAGTTTTCGAAAATTCTCCCGAGAGCCGCCACCAAATTTTCGTGCTGAAAATGAAAGCGTAAACTGCAAAATATGCAAACCAACAGCCACGAAGGCAAGGAGTCCTCCTTGGCCCCCGCAGAATTTCACATCTGCCTGGCACATGCGGCAGGAGTCCCAGGGACTCAAAGACAACACGCCAGACATGTGAAATCAAACACATGGGAAAGAAGTAAAAACAACAGGAAAAAATCACCAGGGTTCTTTGTCTCCTTTTTTACTTTTAATGCCAACAAACATAAAAATCCATTAAATGGCAAAGTGATTATGCAACGGGGGAGGGGGGGGGGGCGTGGCGTTAAGCAAACTTTAGAATCCATTGGGTGCGGTCAGGAACGCTGGGAATTGAAAAGTTCCAACGACAATAAAAAGGAAGGGGAACTTTGCCAGAGACAAATCCGATCGGAGGAACTTTATTTATGATCGCACTATATCTCTTTAAATCTTCAGCTATATAGAAATGATCCTGAGGTTTGAATATAGAAACCCCGAACTGAGTTAAGAGTCACAAAAAACTGAGCGAGGAGGAATCAAATCTTTAAAAAGTTGAGATCGGAGTTTATAGGCAAGGCTTTGGGTTCTTGGGAGCTTCCATTTTGTAGATATGTGGTTTCTTTTTTTATAATTGCAAATCTTATTTATCTTTCTTCTTATATTTCTTGCCCCACCTCTTTCAGGAAAGAGCTATTTTCAGTGGATAATTTGCCACCTGAATCATTCTGAATTCCTTGTGAAAGTTCCTGGTTTTAGTAAATTGAAGTTCCTGGAATTCTTTAACCTCTTTAGTGCCTTCCTATCTCTGCTTGGGTTCCCTAAAAGATCTTCATATTGCTGCAAGTTTTAGGGGCTTTGGGTTTTGGTCTTATCTGTGGGTAACCAAAGACCGAAAGAGAAGAAGAATAAATGGAGGGACATAAAGAATATCGAGGATTCCTCTTATGACAGTCACAAGATCTTTAAATCTGCTGCTAAGTCGAAGAAAAATCGATAAAAAATTGCATAGTTTAGCCATTGAAGGAGGCGTTAGTCTTGATCTTGATTAAACCTCCCACACTGCTTCCTTGGGAGGAGCAAATTCCAATCGTAAGACTCTTACGAAGTCTCAGTTTCTCTGCTGATCTTTGCAAGTTTAAGTTCGTACCAAATCCAAAGATATAAAAATTCCTCGAGACTGCTGACTGCTAAGCTAATCCGGTTAGAAAGAAGACTAAAGAATTTCTCTGAATTTCAATTTATATTGTGAGTTCCTTTGATTCGATGCCCAAATCAAAAATACACTCAGGCTTTGGATCATGGATTTAACTTGATTCTTGCTTCGGATCCTGGAGCCCTTTCTTCAAACCAAAATTCGCTACCCTTCACATCTTATCAGTTCGTCTCATCCGACCATAAATCTTGAGTCACGTTCGCTACTTCGATTCTATTTTCCAACCAGAAATTGAAACTTGCTTCAAATCCGAGAATTACTTAAAAAATCGCCCTCCCAAACCAAAATTCCCTACCCTCCACGTCTTCTAAGTTCGTGTCACGCGCTCATCTCTGGCTCAGCGTTACCCCGACTGCTGTTGGTTCTACCAATTTCCTCATTTGTTGGTTGTTGATTTTAGTTTATGCATATGTCTTCCCCCCTCTTGGTCATGCCACCGGCAATTCTCTGCCTGCGGTGTGTTCTCCTGGGGCCTTGCCCCCTCCCTTGGTGGGGTGGCGGTTGTGTATTTGCCAACGCGCAATTAAATCGATATAAACGCGAGCCTGCCTAATTGCGGATGACACGAAATTGCTGGGTCGGCGCTTCCTCTTTGAGGAGGTCGGCGCCCGTTGCCGTCAGCGTGACCGGTGAGCAGGACTCGTAGTCGCTTGTCCTTCGTCTAAATGGATAATTATTATTTTTTTGCTGTTTTTTTGTTGCTTTCCATTTGCCACCTTTTAATGTTTTTTTCCGCTGGGGAGGTTTTTAATGAGCTGTCAAAAGTTTGCAGGCGCCGCGAGTTCACACAAAAGTCCGCGCCAAACAAGAACAATGGAAAGGGCGAATTCGATTGAAAAATGGAGAACAACAGAGCACAAAAAAAAAACCATCATTCAATAATTTTTATTGATTAGCTGGCCTCGCCCCCCCGCGAGTTTTCCTTTTTGCTCCATCAATTTGAATGCAGTGGCCCCGGCAGGATGCCGAGTTTATGCAAATGTCGCCAGAATCAGTTAGCCGATGGCCATGGAGCCATTGAGTGATTGAACGGGGACGATATGCAAAGGAGCCCGCCTTGCCGTCCGGCAGGACAGTCGGCATTTGATGGTTACAAATGACCCAAACGCCTGGCCGATGCAACGGTCGAGGCTTTGAAATTTAATTGAAAGCAAGCCTCCTCGGTTCGATGGCCTCGTCCTTGCCAGTCGATTTGTGGCTATCGCTCCGCAGTTCAAGGACCACAAAACTCCAGCGGAAAAGAATAAAAACAAACGCCACAAAATTACGCATACGCTGTGTGGACCGCAAAAACGAAGACTGGCTAAATGAGTGGCTTGTGGTCCTTGTTTGTGTGTAAAGAACCCGCAGCTCTTGGGGTGCCCGGCAGTTTAGCGCAGCAGCTGCGAATGCTCCCAGCGCACGAAACTAATGAAAAGAAGTAGACAAAACACGAAGGGGGCGGGCCGGGGAATTTGTCCTCTAAAAAAAAAAAAAGATTTCATTGTCAACGGGACGCACGTGTGGGTCAGTGGCCCAGGCCACCGCAAAGCCACCCAAACCGCCAAGCGTCCACTTCAAACGACTCGCGGGCAGCGACGCCGGCGTCGCTTTATTAAAAATAATTAAAATGCTTAAAACATTCATAGAAGCAGCGGGAGCGTTGGCTGTCCGCCGGCCGTCCATTTCGTACTTCAAAAGCGAAAATCACACACACAAAAAAGCACAAAAAAATGACGAAAAATTCAAAATACAAAATGGCGGCGGCGGCAGGTGAAAACGGTCACTTGAAAAACTTAATTGCGACAATTAAGTTGCCAGCAATCAGCCTGAAGACCAAGCCCCGCCTCTGTACGCCCCTCGGGCCGGCGGCGACAGCGAGGGCATCACAATTGAAAAGTTGCAAGGACTTTCAAAAAAATGGCGTGTCACAGGCGCCGTCGACGGCGGCCCGAGGTTGCCGGCCATTTTGTATTGTTCTTTTTCGCCGAAAACGAGGAAATCGAAATGAAAAGTTTCTCCCCACACTCGTCGAACGGATTCGGCGGATGCGCCAGCGAATTGCCAATAAAAATATAAATGAAACGCAATCGAAAGTAAACACAACAAATAAACAAATACAAACAGCGAAAGAGCTCAGTGTTAACCAAGGACGAGAGTCGAGATCGTGATTGCCAGGATCCTGCAGCAGGGGCTCTCTACAAAAGTTTCTTTTTTAGAGTTAAAAGATTTTCAAGATTTTCTGCTTAGCTTTCAGGTTATGGGGATTTTTGTTGAGCTTAAAAGAGTTAGGGAATTTTAAGCAATCTTTCTGTAAGAATCTTTAAGGTTCCTTGAACTTTTTAAAGTTTAGAAGCCTCAACTCATAATAGAATCAAAAGCAAGTGGAGTTTAATTCATTTCCAAGCCGAGATTTCAAAAGAGTTCCCAACTATCCGATACCATTGGGCATTTCTAAAGGCATCACACGGGAATATATACTTTATAATAAAGTAATTGAGAACTGAACAAGAAGAAATAAGGAAAACTAAGGAAAAATATCGCCTAATAATTGAAAATATCTTGCGGCCTCGGGCTGAGGATTTTCAGTCAGTCAAATGAATCTTCCTAATCGGTTAAAGCTTCCTGAATTTCCTGTAATCCCCCAATCTAAAATCCGTAGATCGTTTCAGGTTTTAAATTTAAGAAACCTTGCAGAGATTTAATCGAGAGAGAGAAATTCATAAAGGCGATAATTTTTTTTATCGATTTCTTCTGTTGTTCTAAAATTCCGAGTCTTTCCGTTTTGTTCTTTAATTTTTCTTTAATTTCTTACACAATTTCTTTATCTTCTCCCAGTTCTTCTTCCCAGTTCTTTAATTCCTTCCCTGTGCATACCAAAATCTTTCCCATAATTCCCATTATTTATCCATAGATTCCCATTTAAAAAGTCGAGCTTTCTTCATATTTTTTACTGCTTTTTTCATTGACTTTAATGTTCTTCCAGTTCCCCAAGATTCCCCTAACCTTGCCCAAAAGTTCAGTCTTTCATTCTCATAAAATTCCTGCGCTTTCTTTTTATGTTTCTCAGAGGTTCCCACTCCAAATATGATCTTAAAATTCTCTCCCCTTGCCATCTATTTAATTTGTCTTCCTTTCTTTTTGAGCTCTCGGAAGAGCTCTCCCATTCCCGGGAAGTCTTTTCTGTAACTTCCAGGAATCAATTCTTTATTTCTAGTCTTTTATTCCGTGTAGGAGTTTCTTAACTTTTGATTTAATTCCGCCACTTTTACTGTTCTCAGCCAACTCGGCAGCTAAGCTGTCCTGCGGGGAATGTGAGATTTTGGGGGGGAGCTGAAAACGCGAGCAACTAAATAAAAATAAATAATGAAAAATAACAATAAAAATTCGAGTTGCGGGCAATTGTTGCGTGTGCGGCAGCAAATGCCGCAAATCAACCCCAAAACCACCCCCACCCCCCATTACCCACCCACAGGACGAGGACGCCTGAGCATTTTGGGGGCTGTCAACGCCGACAGGAAGACGATTTGCAGCCATTTGTCATGTCGGCCGGAAGTGCCGCCGAAAAAATAAAATATAAACGCGTTTCTCGGTGACGCTGCCTCCCCCCATCGCCCCCCTCGCCCAAAGGAGCATCGAGTGTTAAAATATAAGTAGTAAATAAGCTTAAAAGCTGTAGGCCGCCGGCTGGATGGGAGTCCTGATGCCTCACACATGCGGCGGATCCTTGGCAAAGAAGGAAAGTTTGCTTTGCCGGGGCTGTAAATTTTGTTTAAGCGTCGCGCGAATAAAATTTTAACAGGAGCAAAAAAAAAAAAAACTTTGCCACAAATTTGGCCCTGTCGATAGACTTTCTGCTCCTCCCCAACCTTCGATTCCGCTGACCTCTGAAAATCCTTAGGGTGTGGGATTTTATTGTTGTTACTTTTGTTTCAACAATTTATTCAAATTGAGTTTTAGCCCAGCCGCCGCGCTGACTGAGCCTTTACCGTTGTTTTCTGTCATAATTCAAGCAAAGTTTTTGCTTTTCTTTCTCCTTTTTTTTGGCTGTGTGTTCTGGCCACGCTCGGTTTGCGCTAGTGGAAGGGGCCTGGTGGGGCGCACAACAAAGCAGGTGTTGATGGCTCTATTGATGTGCAGACGGAAGCCGCAAAGTGCGTGAGTCATAAAAATAAAAAATAAACAAAAAAAAATCCTCCAAAAAACAAAAAGCAGTCGCGCCAAAGAAAGCGATGAAAAATATTCAACTTTTGAATTATGTGCATTTCGCAGTCCATGGAGAAAAGATGATAAGCAAAAGGACCCACCGAACGAGAGGAAGGAAGGAGGCGGGAGGGGGCGGTGAAATTGGTTGAACTTTGGCATGTGACACATTTCGGTCTGTCATCATTTTTTTTCTACTTCTTTTCCCCTTTTTTTGTTGCTGTCCTGCCGCCACCCCCGCCGCATCGCGTGAAAAAGGATAATCAACGAAATGATAATTTTAAATTTATGAGAAAATGAAAAGGGGTGCGAAAAATGATTGGAAGATGGCAGGGCAACGGTTGGCGTGAAAGAAAAATAAAATTAAGGAAAGCAACACGGACAGAAAGGATAGTAAACAAGGCTCGCGAAGAAGACAGGGGAGCAAGGAAGATTAAAAAGTATTAAGAATTTGAAAATAGAAAGAAAAAAGGAAGAATCTGAATACGGGAGATTGAGGGACTTTGAAGACAAGAGATTGTGGGAAACGAAATCCAAAAAGATCGCTAATATCATTCGAAAGACAGAAGGAAAGAGAGAGACAAGTGAAGAAGAATTATTCTGCAGAAATTTCTATGAAATTATAAAGTGCAACTGCCTCCTGGTGAACTCAACTGTACCGAGAAAGAAACCCAATTGAAGTTTCAGATTTGAGAAGGAAATGTTCCCTTTCTTGGACTTCAGATTCATGAATGAAATTAATGAGTAATTAACATTCAATTGAATAAAGAATCTGACCAGCAGAAAACCCGCAAAGATTTTTTTTTACCTCAGATCCTTCGATTCAAAATGAAATAAATGAAAAATCGATCTGCAGAAAATCAACAACGATTCTTCTGGGACTTGAGACCCTTCGATTTAAAATAAAATGAATAAACATTCAACCTTCGATTGAATAAAGAATCCGATGAGCAGAAAACTTTCAACGATTCTTTTTGGACTACAGAGCCTTCGATTTAAAATGAAATGAATGAAGAATCATCACTCGATAAATTATAGAATCCGCTTAGCAGAAAGCCTAAAACGTTAGTCCTTTCCTTTCTTTTGTAATCCCTAAAAGTGTTCTCTTCTCGGTCTTCTAAACTATTCCCATTCTGTTAGTCGTAGAACTCTCCCATGAAATCCTGAACGAATCCACTCAGTTAAGCTTAAAAATGGATATGCATTTTTTGCCTGGATTCTTTTATTTTCTCTTGCTGCTTCCCCGCCTTTCTGTCATCTTTTTGTCATTTTTCATATTTCGTATTTCCGTGCTCGGTAATTTTTCCGCTGGTTTCCCTCCGCACGGTTATTTCCTTTTAGCTTTGCCTGCCTCCCCACACACACACACACACGAGTGTAATCTCTGCCGGTGAATATGGACGGACGGCCTGACCTCGGCCTAATGCATATAGGGAAAATTTCAATGTGTCATTAAGGCTGCCGTGGCGCCATCGGGCACGTCTTGGCTGCATGTGGCCAGGACAATCCGAGAGGGCCGCCCGACTCCCTCGGCCGACGAGTAATTCCAGTGTGAGCATTTTAGAGGAGATCACGTGCAGCGGGCAGGACCAGCAGCCGGCAGGCACCAGCTGCCTGGCAATAAAACGTGGCCCAATTCGAATATCGACGGAAGAATAAAAAAAGAAACTATCGAATGTATCAATGCGATTTATGCAGCGACAAAATGGAGCGAAAGCTGCGGCAACTCAAATACCCAAGCGGCGCTGGCAAAATGCAAAATAAATTGGCAGGTACGGCAGAGCTAACGGTAAAATCTGCAGACTCCTGTCCCTGCCCCCCGCGCGATTCGTTGTGACTCAAATTGTCACGGCCAAGACAGCGACAACGACGTCCCAGGCTGTCAATTGGCAACGGCACGGACAAGGATCCTGGCTACATTAGGCGCATGCCTGTCTTTGCCCGGATGGCCATTAATCAATGGAACTTCCCTCCCCCAACCCCTTTGGCAGGCAAACAAGAAAAGTCGCCGCCAGGCTGTTTACATTCCGCATTTTCCCTCTCGTCGTTGCCATTTTGAATATGTAATTATGACAATTGAAAACTTTTTGCCACCCCCTGGCCCTCGTTCGATTGCAAGGGCAACTAACTGCTGTCGCCGTAATGAGCTTGTTGATTGGCAAATTTCTCGCAGGACTCGGCGCTCGCGGGGGCCTGCGGGGCGGGCCGACAACAGGGCAATCATATGTCAACATAAAATTGCTTAATTACAGCCCAGACCCCAGCCTGCCTGGGCTGGCTGCGTGAGTGGCTTTCACCGGCTCAGCTCGTGAGGCGCTCAGGACTCATAAAAAATGCACATTGACTAAAAGGAGCCCCAACGTTAAGTAAGAAAGTAGCGCGGGGGAAACTGCGATGAGAACTTTAAGCGTGAGTCAAAGTTGCGTGCGTGAGTCAGCTTCTTGGGTTAGGAACAGACTTTCAGTTTTCTTTATACGCCTCATTAAAGTTCCCTTTCGTTGCAAGCTTCCATCACCTAACATCCATTTTCTTTGAACTATCGTGAGTGATTGTTATTTGAGTGCCTTAAGAGACTCACGCTACAGTGCGTGGAGGTGCCGAAGAGGCCAGAAATGATCGTGAGCATAAACCCGCGACTCACACGTGAGTTTAGCGCTTTTCTACAAACCCTCGAGAATCACGAACAATTTGTTTTAGTTTCTCTGACTTTAAAGTGTTTACGGGCTTTGCTTTCGTGAGGGACTCTCGCTGCCTACTCTGGATTATACTCACGCGTGAGTTTACCGCTTTTCTACCAACTGTCCAAGCCTTTCAAGCGAATCTAGATTTCAATAACTTTCCTGAGCAGTCAAGCTGATTATTTTGGCTAAGACTCTCGCGTGAATTTGTCGCTTCCCCACTAACCTTCGAGAATATCAAGCCAATTAAGCACCACCGCCTTTAAAAAAGCTTGCAAGCTGGGCGTGAGTACTCACGCTGCTAATTCTGGCTAAGACTCAGGTGAGTTTACAGCTTCTCTATCAACTCTCAGGTTTAACAAACAATCACTTTTACCTTCACCGCCTATTAAAATGCTTCCTAGATTTGCCCTCGTGAGTTTCGTGAGTAATCATGCTGCTTATTCTAACTACGACTCACGCATTAGCTTACAGCTTCTCTATCTGCATTCACCAATCACAAACAATCCATTTTACCTACACCACCTTTTGAAAATATTGTGAGCTTTCTCCTCGAGAGTTTCGTGAGCACTCACGCTGCTTATTCTGTCTCTTCCTCACAAGCTTACAGCTTCTCTAACAACGAACCACCGATTACCTTTACGCTTTGCCCTTGTGAGTTTCGTGAGTCACGCTGCCCACTCTGGCTAATTGGTGGTCGGAACAACGGTGACGTTATGCTTGCCACCGACTATGCGTGGTCGATGTCGTTCCCTTGCCTCCTCCACCTCCTCCCACCTGCTGACCGGCGGTGGTCGTGAGTGTGCGTGCGATTGACCGTGTGCGTGTTTGTGTGACTGAGGCGCCATGTCAAAAGTGACGGCAGCTAAATGCTGATGTCGTTCTGGTCATGGGGCTCGGGCTCGGCTGAGTGACAACAGCCGACGCTTGTGCGGGGAGAAAGTGAGACACCGGCGGACACAAGGGGGCGAGGGGGGCGTCAGTGATGATCTAATCCGTGATTTTCTTTTTGTTTTCCCTGGCTCGTTTTGTGCTTGTCGCAAAGGTGGGAAAATAATCAAAGTGAATTAAGGATTTGCTTTTTTTTTTCTCTGTGTGTGGCGGGGAACCTAATGAGGATAATGACGAGGAAAGCAGTGAAATGCAATTGAGTTGATTGATTGCTATAATTTCCCGTTACCACCAGCAAACTGTACTTGAAACCCTCTTAAAAAAAGTACAGTTGACCCCCAGCGCTGCCAATTGAATCAGAGCCGAACGAGCCGTCTCGCGGTTGCCTGCACTAATCCAATTCTCGTTTAATGTCCTTCGCCACCAACAAGAGGGGAGGGGGGGAGAAAAACTTGCGCCCTTTTTGGTCTGCGGTTGTTGACATGCCGCTGACATCTAATTAGTTAAGTTGGTGAACATAACCAAATCTGAGCGTTGCCGAGTCGACGACCACAGCCGCCGTTGGCTCGCCAGTGAATTGGATTTGGCTTTCGTTTCCGTTTTGCTTGATTTAGGTAGCTTTTGAGCAGACTGTACCACAAGCAGGCCAGGCCGACTGTCTGTCGTTCGCATAATATTAATAATTTATGAAATGTTTTGTTTACAAAGGGCGTTCGTTTGATAAAACAAATAAAAGAAAACAAAACAAAACCAAAAAAAAAAATGAAAATAAGTGTGGCAACCTTGGCCGCGGCCAGCCAGCCACAAAATGGCGGACGGCCCGTCTGTTTGCCGTTAGCTGCCTGTCGCTTGTCATGTATTCAGGGGCGTAGACACATGTCCAAGTGGGTGCGCGAGTGTGTGAGTGTGTGTTGGTGGCATGTGGCCGACTATCTGCGGCTGGCCGCACAATCAATTTCGATTTAGTTGGTTCTGCTTTTGGCCTTTATTGTGGCGTTGATTATCAGCAGTGGCGGCGGCGGCGGCTGCCTCAAGTTTTGTGGCAGCGGTAGGCGTCCGCCCACTTAATTAAATGCCAAGCTAATTCGCACTTAACCTTGAAGTGCAGGGGCCACACAATTTTCATTCTCACTTTCGCCCGTCTGCCCAGGACCAGGCCCAGGCACGTAGCCTGCCTCGTCGTTGGCCAGTTCGTCTTGGATTCTTTTTAAATGGACAAAAAGCTGCAACACATGCCACACAATTACACTCGCACTCTCTCACACACACACGCGTGGCTCAAACTGGTACAAGGTTCCATTGCCATCTGTTGGCCAGACAGAGATAAAAGCCTCGGCAAAAGATGGAAAAAATTCTACGAAAAAGTAAGTGGAATATGTGAAGAGACCTCACACACACACACACACACACACACACGTAGTTGCCTAGCAAGCCAGGTGGTTGGGCTGGTGTGGGAGGAGCTTTGGGGCTGACCTGAATGCTGCTTTTGGCTTGATTTCCAATGCAATTGCTGAGATAAGTAAGTGGAATGGCCGCCGGCGGCCCCCTGACCGCCCACCGCCCTTCGTCGAGGCTCCTTTGTGGCCTGGCATACCGCGATTTCTACCTGGAATTGTGAGCTGATTCCTACTCAGCTTGGCATTCATTTGGCCTCACAAGTAGAGGCAGAAACAGGGAAAAAAGCTTTGATTACTAACAGAAACTGAAAGTGGTTGGCTAAGGAATCTAAAAGGTCCTAAAAACGCAGAGGAATTTGCTTATGATTTTTATACTGATTATTCTTTAAACCTCTTTAAATTTCCCTCTAACTTTTGATTCCCCCTTAGACAGTTTTTTGTATTTTCCTGCTTGTTTCGTGTCCTTCTGTTTCGACCTGACATTTGGCATTTTTCTACTCAATAGGCTCGGGTTTGCCCAGCTGCATCCTTCCAACCAACTGAACCGGTTTTTTGCCCGCCCCATCCATTGCCTTTTTAGTACGTCCATCAGAAGGTCCTTTTGCCCAGATTTATTTCGCCCCCCTGCTCTACTTTCCCGGCTCTTTTCCGTATCTCTCTTTTTTTTCGTCTACGTCTTCGTTCTATTTGCGGTTTCGTGGACCTGAGCCGCAAAAACTTTCCGCCGGCCAGGATGCCCGGAGCCTTCTGCTATTATCTTGTATTTTTTTTTTTTGCCTGCTTTCTCTTTGCCTCGTCCTGCCTGTGCATTTCACCTGTAATTTTTGCAACTTTCAATTAGGAAGGCATTAAGCCAGAAACGGCTTCAATGAGCCGCTCGGTCACTCGGACGCAGCGGGCCAAAGGAAGCCTCCATCTGGTCGGCTGTCCTGGGTGGGCATTTCCATTCTCTTTCGCTTTGTGCCTTTTTTATGCCAGAGGATTTCGCCGGCCATACAAATCAGCCGGATTCAATTAAATCGGCATATGTGGGAACGCATTAGAGCCGATCCGGCGATTAGTTCGCCCCCTCAGCTCCACGTGACTCTAAACAATCCGTCGATAAAAAAGCCATAAGACTTACCTGAAAATAGAAAAGAGAAATAATCGTTTAGAATTTGCTAATCAAAAACGGAAATAATCAAGCCCGACACCAGAAAAAGGAAACTTTAATAACCGAAAACTGGATAATCAGCCGTTTCAAGATTGAAGAAAGCCAGAATGGCGGCGCAACGGTTGGCGGCTTCCTTCTGTTTTAAAATTGATTACCCAGATTGAAGATTTGCCTCAAAATTGAAAGCCGGTAAGGGTTTTTCTCGGGGAACCTTAGATCGAAGAAGTTTTAGCATTTTGGAGTTCTGAAAACGTTCATATCGTTGGGAATTCTACTGTCTGAAGGAGGCGGAACAAACAGAAGGACAAGAGGAAAACCCTTTGAGTTGAAAGCTCTAAAAATCCCTAAGAAGGCATTTCGATTTATAAATTTTGATAGCGAATTAAGAGACCGAAAGAAGAGAACAAAAAGCGGCGCTGATCTGGGCTCTCGGAGTTCTCAAAGTCTGGCTTATGGGACCTTCAACAATCCAAGAATAAACCCAATTTCCCTGCATAAAAATGAGAAGATTTACCCAACCAATAAATCAAAAAATCCTTGTTTCTTAAAGATTTCCACCTCCCAATCATTCTTCAATTTAAAGAACAAAAGTATCCCAAATTTCTCCTTAAAATTAAAATTAACTGAGATCTCCAGAATTTTCACTTTCCCCATACAAGAAATTCAGTTGGCCAGAATTCCGCTTGTTTGCCCTTTGAAAGGACTTGAAGGCCTTGCCAGCTTTTATGGGTTTTATTCTCTTTTTTTTGGGGTATTCGCTTAGCCTTAATTTGATTTGCTTTTGGCATGCAAAAAATGCATTTGCCACTTGATTCTTTATTGGATTCGGCAAGGCCCATAAAATTCCCGCCCACATCTGATAAATTTTCAAGGTGGTTTTAGTGAATCTTCGCTCAACTTCTCCAGGCAATTGAATGTCCTTTTTTGGCCAAGGTCAGTATTTTGTAATATTCTGCGCAATCATAATTAATAAAAATTTGTAATCCCTTCGCAAAAGCTGCAAAATTGCGCCACGCCCAAGGCGAGGCCAGAAAAAGGGGCAGTCGGTCGGACAGGCCTGCCGGCCATCAGGCCATTCCCGTTGATGATTATTGTTATTGTTATTAGTGAGCCGAAATTGATGTGGAAAAATTTATTTGCAGCAAACATTCGACGGCGAAGGGCTGGGGCGCCGGCGGGCCGTGCCATAAATTTGTTGAAATTGAGCATAATTTTTCATTTAAGTGGAAATTAATATTTTACGCCCGCCGCCAGACGTTGGCCGGGTTCGATGGCCCGCGGTGACGGTCCTGCTAATTATGTCACGTTGTTTTTTTTTTTTTTCGGGGGAAGGACGAACGAACGGCGACGCCGTCATCCGTTCGCTTGACTAGCGCTGACGTGCCTATTAAAATATCAAAATGTCGCTGCCAAAGTCCTTGCCATGCAGCCGGATGGACGGGCGGGGGGGAGCAGCCCAATGAGTGGGAAACGCCCGTTGCCAAATGAAAACGGAAAATCCCACACACACACACACAGACAAACGTATTGCCATGCAAAATGAGCAACGTTGGGGGCTTTTGGGCGTGGCAGGGAATGCGAGCAAATAAAATATAAGCACTGGGCGTGAAAGTCTACAAATTAAATATTAATTTTTATGGCATCAAAAGCGTTCGCCTGGCAATAGCCGAGAAATCATAGCATACTTTTCTGCTGCCACGCAGACTAATTTGACAAATGGCCCAGCCAGGCGGCAGGTGGGTGGCTGATTCGCCTCCCTGATTATCCAATTTAATTTCTTGTGTTTTCTTTTTTTCGATCAACTTATTTGAATTCGATTTGCGAATTGATGGATGCTAGAAGGTGGCTGGTGGAAGTTTTATTTGCGGGTCGATTTCAAAACGATTGCCATAAATTCTCGGCTCTTATTTCGATTGAAAATTAATCGGATTTGGGTTTCCTTTTTTTAAATGCATTTAAGAGTTTTATGGCGCTCCATTAAACGCCCATAATCGGCTATGGCAGGCGGTAAGCAAGGATTCCACGGACCAACTTTAAATTTCGCCTTTCGTTTAGGGTGAGGATAAAAAAAGGGTTAAGGGTTTTCAAGGGGAGCAAATAATGAACTTCTTTGGGCAGGTTAAGTGCCTTTAAAGCCTTGGAAAGTTCCTCAAAACTTCTGAATCTTCCCAGCGTTGAGTTCCCTGTTCTTCTTTTATTGAAGAGTAACTTAAATCCTTAAATATATTTGCCGTCTCTTCTCAGTTTGCTAGGCATTTCTCGATCTCTAAAAATCCCCGAATTCTTTGATGCTTTGTGGAATTCTCCGGGCCCTTCACTCTGATCTCTTCTGTGTTCTTTTTGCCGCTGTTGCCAAAAATTCCCGCCCGTTTCCCTCTGAGTTTACGGGGGCTATCAATTTGGTTAAGCTTCTTGGCAGTGCGCATTTTGTGTTGGCATTGAATTAAAAAATGCTCCTTGCCAATTACCTGCTGGGTGCGTGTGTGCGACTTAACTGTGATTTGCCTCTCGCCCGCCCCGCCCACAGCCACCGCCACCGCCACCGCCACGACAAGGACTCGAATGGCAAGTGTCGCAATTCGACCAGATTGTTTGTTTGTTTGTTTGCCAGCCCGTACGCTTGGCTGGTTGTTTAAATGTCTGCTCACTATAAGGGGCCCAGAATTTATGCTCGAATCCACCCAACAGCAAAAACAAAGCCGGAGACGGGGCGGTGCGGGGCGACAAGAAAAACAGAAACAAAGACACCGAGGATCCCGAAGTAGCAACTTGGGATTCACGGGGGCCGGGGTATCTATAAATTGGTCGCCAGCACCAGCAGCCTCCAGTCTGGCAGGCCAGGTCCGTTGGCCCCGTCCAAGTGCCCGGCGGCGCTCATTAATAATTGAGACTCCAAGCAGCAGGCGCCCCGGCAACCGGCGCCCGGCGAGCGGCGACTTTGCCATGAAAATCAAAATTTGCTGCCTGCTTTTGGTGCGGGTGGGTGGTTGGCTCCTCTCGGCTGGTGCCGGTCCGTCGCACATTTCTGGCACGCAAATACGTTGCGTATACGCAATATTTCAGAGCCGCCAATGCCGATGCCAAAACCGAGCGCTGGCAATTGTGACAGTCGGACGGACAGGCTTTGCTATCTTTTGCCACCCTCCCTCCTCTCTGGCTTGCTGTCTTGTTCTATGATTCAATGAATTTTTCACTGCAACGACACGCCCACGCCTGGGAGCGGCCCGCCCCACAAAAGCCAAACAAATGAATGCAACACGCAATACGCTCGAATATTTGGGGCCGCCATTTCTCGAATCGTTTTTTGGCCAACACCCGTCCGTCTGTCCATCTGTTGGTTGTACTACAAGCGCCCTAAACAGACGGGGCGGTGTTGCCCAAAGTTATGATTGTTTCACGACCTGACAAATAGAGCAACATGCATGCCGTCCCGTCGGCCCCGGCAGGGCCAGAGGCTCTCACTTTGGATTGCTTGAATTTATGCCCATTGCCTGGGTGAGGGTGTGTGTTTTGGATTGTTTGCTTGTTGGCTTGTTTGTATGTTGGCCTGTTGGCCTTTTTGGCCGGGTTGTTTGCGGGTCGCCATCTAGCGGCCGTCTCATTAAGAATTTCAAAACCCAAATCAGCCCAAAAAACAGACGGCTACGCATTTTGACCAAGGCATCCACTTATCTTGCCTAAAAGTACAGTTGCCTCAAAGGCTTAGACTCCCATTTCCCATTAATGCTTGTGGCACTCGAGGCCTGTGAGGTTTGGGGATTTCTGGCCGCAGGTAAAAATGAAAGTAGGAAAAAACCAATAGAGTTTGACAAAGGACATTCCAAAAAGGCTTTTAATTGCTGGTTGGATTGGGAATTAACTCCTGCGAGGGACTTGGAGAGCAGGAGTTTCGATTTTCTTTCTGTTTTCATCCGGCTTCAAAAATTTACCCCTTACTCCTTGGAATGTCTGGCTGAAGATGAAAATGAAAGCAGGAAAAAACCAATAGAAATTGGCAAAGGATATTCAAACAAGGCTTTTAATTGCTGGTTGGTTTAGGAATTAACTCCTGCGAGTGCCCTAGACAGCAAAGAGCTTTGATTTTCTGTTCTTTTCATTCGGCCTCAAATATTTACCCCTTACCCCTTGCAATTTCTGAGCGAAGGTAAAAATGAAAGCAGGAAAAGCCAATAGAGTTTGACAAAGGACATTTAAAGCGACAAGGCTTTTAATTTCTGGTTTGATTTGGCGATTTGGACAGCAAAGAGCTTTGATTTTCTGTTCTTTTCATTCGGGTTTAGATATTTACCCCTTACCCCTCGCTAAAGATCCCTGGAGACCCTCTAAGGCAGAATTTTAAGCTGCCTCATCAGCGAATTCGTATATAAAGAGAACTTTCTAATAAATGTGATGAATTTTAATATACTTTTGTGGAAGATTTTTATTTCAAAGATAAAACCACCGAAACCGAGAACTTTAATTGCCAAGGCAACGCAGGCGGAGGCGCATTCGTGAAATTGAAAGGCTCAAATGTTTAAAGCTTTAAAGCGTCGCGCACACAGAGTGGCAAACATACCGCAAAGTATGCAACATCGTTGGCGATTTTCGCAATTGTTGCGCCCCCAACAGCAACAACAACAAGGACGATAACGAGGATGCCGACGACGGTGACGCGGGCGACGACGCCAGGCAATGCGAAGGCGTAAAATGTAACAAATGCTAAAAAGCATAAAAAAAACCCAGGCAACGCCACCAAAAAAAAAAAACCCGAAGCCAAGAGGAGGCAAACAAAAAGGAAAGTTACCAAAAAGTACACACAACCACACACACACAGGCAGGCGTGCATGTGTAGGTAGGAAAAATATATACAAAAATGGCTCACGCATTTTAAAATTTTAATGCGGCGCCGCCGAAGGCAACGGCCCCGCCTCAGCCACCGCCCACCATCCGCCCGCCGAGAAGCCCGTGTGCTTAATCAGCGTAACGCCGGCGTCGCTGCTACCGTCGATGGCGATGGCTATGCCGGGCCCGTCAATAATACAGCATCAGCATGGCTGAAACACTCGCCCCACTTTGCCGGGCCAGGAGGCGTTTGGGAATCTACTTTCTGGTGCGCGGGGGCTCGGCGGCTTGAAAGCCAAAAATTACATAGGGCGTGGCCAAATGCAAGCGGATGGCAGAGCGGCGATAAAAATGACAATTGATATGGCGTTGGGGAGGCAGTTGGGCAATTGCTGAGTTATGTTTATGACAAATGTGAGCAGCGGCTGCGAAAATAACGGCACATCGGTCCACCCAAGCGACTGAATACCCTGCACAAAAATCGGGGAGGAAGGAAGGAATTCAGGAATTCAGAACACAATTTCCATTCAGAGAAGAAGTTTGGTTCTTGGGACTCAGCTAAGAATTTAGCACTGATTCTCTTTCTTTGCCTATTCGCAGAATTTCTTTATCAATTGGGAGGTTCCCGGGAAGGTTTCTCAGGATCTAAAGAGGTTGAATTTCTTCCTGAAGTTTCTGTAGGTTGTCTTCTTTTAAGGCTTTCAAATTGATCCTTTCAGTTTGCCTATTCCTAGACTTTCTTTATGGATTGGAATTGGGAGATCCCAGAGGCGATTTCTCAAGACCTAAAGAGGTTGAAATTCTTCCTTGAGATTTTGTAGGTTATCTTCTTTAAAAGCTTTCAAATTGATCCTTTCAGTTTGCCTATTCCTAGACTTTCCCTATGGCTTAAAATTGGAAGGTTCCCGGGAAGATTTCTCAAGACCTAAAGAGCTTCAATTTCTTCCTCAACTTTTTCCTGATTAATTTCATTAAAGGCTCCCAAATTGATCCTTTCACTTTGCCTATTTCTTCTCTTTCTATATGTCGCCCCGAGGGTCTCTTGAGAATCCCTATAGACTTTGATTTGCTTTGACCTTTTGTATTCTTTTGGCAGCGCATCAAATCATCCAATGAGGACACGTAGAGAAACGCCTCCTCCCCCAGCCCCTGCCACTTTGTCAGAAGTGTCGTATTTTTATGTCTGTCTGTCAATCTGCCCATCTGGCCGTCTGTGTGTCCGTTTGTGTGTTTGGCTTTTGGCATTCATATTCAATTTTTTATTGGCGCCTTTTGGGGCCGCCGTTTGCCTTACTCGACGCTACGTGGCCCGCCTGCCAGATGAGTACCGCTAATCAAAGCAAAAACGAACACCTCCATGTCATTGAATTTGGCGGCATCGCCTTTGGCCATCTGGCCGGAGGACAGACGGACAGACCATGGAAAATTTGTTATTGTTGCATTGACAGTTTCGCCCTCGTCGCCGTGGCGAGCAACGGTGAGAGGCCGACGTGTTTGTCAATCACTTGCAATTTAAATAAATTGAGTGTTTTATTGGGTTTTCAATTTAATGCGTTCGTCGCGGCCCCCACACCACCCACCCACCAGCCCCCCACCCGACTGTCATCCTATTAATCATCATCAGCAGCGGCAACAGTTAGAATGGCCCCTGGCCCTCGGTGCCCCTCGGGCGATGCATTTCATTCGTATCAAATTGCAATGGGGACACCTCCCGGACCCACGCCCTGTGCGTCCTCACTTGCTGCAAATAATCAGCTCCCATTTCGCATCCAACTGAATGTGTGTTTGGGGGGTTTCTTCTTTTTTCCTCTCTCTCTGGCGTGGACTCCCTTTTTTTTGGTCATTTTTGACGAGTGGCAGGACTCGTTGGCGGTGGCGGGGCACCGTTGCCATTTCGAACGGGACATGTTCGCGTGACTATGCAATTAATGCCCCGAACATTGAATTCAATTTGCGAGGGGAATGAATTTTGTGCACTTGTTGGTCGGTCGGCCGTCAGCTCGTCGGGGCACTGGAGACCGGGGAGATTGGGTGGCTGGTTTACTGGTTTGGCAATTGTTTTTAATGATGCTTTTTTGGGTTATGGACGACGGTTCCCGTCAGGCTTGCCGAATGGCACAAAGGATAATTAAGCGGTAGAGACGGAATGGGTTAGACCACCCGCCGGCAGCAGGAACCAATCCTACCGACAGACAGCACATTACACGAAAGCCCACACGGGCAATAAACGAATGAAATATCCCCCCCCCAAAAAATAGAGAGAAAATGGAGTCGCAGAAGAATTCCGAAAGAATTTCCAGTGAGGATCTTTTCCAGGGTTAAGAAATTCTTCAATCGGTGGAAGGTTTCTTTCTTCTTCCCTTCAGATAAATCGGTGGACTCTTTGTGCTGATTTCGGCCAACTTTTAGGGGCCTTCGCCAATCCTTTCTCTGTCTTCTTTCCCTATCCTTCCGCACTTCTTCTGTGCCTTTTCTTACAGATAATTCTTGGGATTCTTTTTTGTTCTAATCTTTCTTTAAGTTCTTCGTCTTCTTGGATTTTCTCTAGGCCATCTGATGTATTTTTTACCTTCTTATGAGACGACCTTTTTCTCTATCTTGTCTTTTATTAAATGCTTCCTATAACCGATTATAAAACTGTCTTTTTATATCCTCGATTCGCAGTCAGTCTCTTGACTTCTTGTTCGTGATCTCCTGTCTTTTTTTCTTTGCCCAGAATCTTTATTTATTTATTCCTCGAACTGCTGCCTCTGTAGCCTTTTCTCCAGTGTTTCTCTTCTCGCTTTGCTTGGAATTTCCTACACTTTATGTTTGGATTTCTTCATTCAATTGTTCTCTAGTTTGATCCCTCTTCACCCCCTTGACTTTTTCCACCGTCTTTGGCTTTCCTTTATCATCCCTATTTCTCCCTTTCCCGGGCAGCTGCTTTAAGACTTTGATTCCCTCATTTCCTCATTTCAGACTTGATTCGCTTTATTTCCCATGCACTCAAGCAGTTCCCAAAAATCCTTTAAATTTCAATTAAGTCTTCCACTAACCAGAATTGCACACATTATTGAGAAATTGATTATGGCAACAAAAAAAAAGCAGAGACCAGCGGGCAATTTCAGCGGATTCTGTGTGTGTGTGGGACAAATGTACAATCCGCTGGCGAATTTCCGTTTGTTTTGCTGATTATCAACAATGGCAGCTGTGCCACAAACACACCCACACCCACACACACACACTCAGGAGCCCACACAGCGATCAATGCAGCGCAGTGAAAAAGAAGATTGCATTTAAAAACAACAGCAGCTGTCGGATCATCTGTGGGCATAAGGATGCTCGTGGAGTTTTATTTATTTATAAATTCCATTCGAATTTTATTTTATATTTTTTTTTACAACCATTTTTTATTGTTGTTGGTAATTTGTGCGTGAATGTGCGTTTTTTTTTTTAGAGCCCCCTCCATCAAAAGGATTTCGAATACTCTTTTGTTTTGTCGCGCGGAATTTGCAATTCGCTTTGCGGAAGGCTTACCGAAAATTCATGGCAACAAAAAATCTTCAATATCTCAACTTTAACCTTCAACTGTGCAAGTGTCCAAAGGAGAGTTTTTGATATGCCCAACTGTCCAGTTTGTTTGTTCCATTGGCTGTTTTATTCTTTCTCTTCCGAAGTTATTTAAAATTTCAGCAAGCAAGTTGAAAGTTCTGCCCAACTGCTCAACTGTTTGGAGGTCGATCTTCTGTAGATTTTTGGGTTGATTGGTGGCGGGGAAATTAGAGTATTCAAATTTGTAGGATTTTTTGTATTTTATTTTCGCTTATTGCTTTTGTTGTTTCTTTATTTTAAATTTGCTGACTGTTTTTGTTATTTCTGCAGCCATTTTTTCATGCTTAATGTGGCACAACAAAATTTCTATTTGCTCGATTTCATTGTTGTTGCCGCCCACCGAACAACACATTTGCTCGCTGTCCCGTCCCGAGCCCTTGCCCAGTTGCTGTTGTTGTTGCTCTTGCCACATATTTTCGGTCACCGAAGCAGCAAAACAAAACTCACCAAATGATAAGCGACGCCGGGGCGGGAAAAGAGCATCAGCTGCCAAATGGCCACTGGCTAGTTGCACTCTCATTTGCAGTGGCTAAAATATGCAAACTTCGAGCAGCAACAAAAACAACGCTGACCCAGCAACAAGAACAACTGCTGGGCAGCAAGAAAAAGTCACGCAGACAAAAACAAAAAAATGGCGGCCAGCAAAAATAATAACGGCAAATACAAAACACAACGCCGTGTTGCCGTTGCCACTAAAAGGAGCAAGTTCATAATTCAGTTGATGCTAATGACACAAAAACCGTTAATGGAAGAGGCAGTAAAAGCCTCGCCGGCAAGGGCAGCAAAGCGCTAACCAACCAAATGAATTCTGTTTTTAGAAAAATATGAAAAACGCCACGTAAAATAAAAAGCTTCAAATAATTCACAAAATGGAAATTAAAACTTAAATACGCCCCTCCAAAAAAATAAGGCAAATAAAGACACGCAGGATTCGCTTTTAAAGTAGGTGAACTAAAGCTCAAGTCGAGAGTGGAGGGCTTGGCGGTTGAGACCTCAAAGGACTTGCGGCTGGCAGACTGCTCAATGGAGTCGCCAAATGAAGTGGAAGTCTAGGGAATCAAGGACAACTAAGGAGCCTAGAAAAACTAGAAATTTGATTTGCGAACTTGTCTTGGTGTCGATTAGAGAGACCTAGAGACACTGGCGGGGGGTACAGTTGTGTCGGGCGTCAAATAAGTTGAAATATCTTCTGGTTGCTCAAAGATTCTAAGAAGGTTTCTATAGAAATCTCTAAGGAAACCATTCTAGCAAAGTTTTGAGTTTTTGATTCTCAATTAACATCGAGAATTTTAGTACAGTGCCATCAAAACATTTGTCAAAGCTTAAATACCTCTCGTTTCTCAAAGATTCTGAGAAATTTCTTGTGGAAATCTTTCATTCTAGCTGAGCTTTGAGTTCTTGTTCCTTAATTTTGATTCTCAGCTGCAAGAATTTAGGTACAGTGCCGTCAAAACACAGCTTAAATCTCTCTGGTTACTCAAAGATTGTGGGAAGATTCCTGTGGGAAGCTGTCATTCCCATTCCAGCTGAGCTTTGGGTTCTTGATTCTTGCTTCTGATTGTTAACCTCAAGAATTTAAGTACAGTGCCGTCAAAGCACTAGAATAAACCCAAGTTCTAACCTTCTTGAAGCCTCATTCTTTAGTTAAGCCTTCAGTAGGTACAGTATCGCCGCCAAGCAGAGGAGTATAGAATTTTGCGTGGCAGTTTCTTTGTCGCTTTTCAGTCTGTGAAAATCTTACAACCTTTTAGTTCCTGAAAGCCCTCGAGCAGGCACAAAGCTGTGAAGAGTTCGGCCGGCTAAGACGAGTGTGTGGGCTTTTAGTTGGGCTTAAAATTCATTTGAAAATTCATATACTAGTAGAGTTATCTTTAATGATTGTGCGTGCGGGCCAACGGATGCGAATGGCAGGCTCTCATTACCCATCAACTTTATGTTTATTATGGCGACAGCGGGGCAGCCGACCTAAATCGAGACACAAAAAGGCCAAAAGTTGTGGGCCCACTCTCGTCAAAAAGAGTGGAGCAGCCGGGGAAAAAAGAACACAGCAAACAAGAAGGAAAGTCTGGCGCTGATTGCAAATGAATATGAATTTATAAACAACAACAAACGACACCCAAAAAAAAAAAAAAAAAAAACACGAGCGCCCAAAAAACGCAAAAGCAAACAAGTGAATCTGGCAGCCAAAAACGCCCCCCCAAAACGCCCCGTTTGGCCACACACATGAGCGGGCATTGGGGGACCCAACGAGCCTGTGGCTCCTTTTTTTTTGAGAGAGTTGGACTGATGCAAAATTCACATAATTTTATGGCATATTTAAGTGTCTGCATAATTTGGTTGGCTTTTTGTGCCAGCTGCCCGGCTGGACAGAAAAGACTCAACCGAGTGGAAGTGCTTAAATTGATGGGAAAAGAAGTCGTCCTGGGCAAGCGGTTAATTTGGCCAAGTGTGTAGGAAGCTGCAAGCCGGCTGGCTATAATTTTAATCAAACTTAAAACAAATTTTCTAAATAGTTTTGCCTCAGCCGCGCAGCCCACACCTGCCCGCCCGCCCGCCCGCCATTCGTCTTGCTCTCACTGCCGTCGTGTGTGGTAAAAGTTTTTAAGCCGGCTGTGTGGGTGCGGCAGCGGCTGGCAAAAAACTGACGAAAGTTTTTTGAGTGAATGAGCTCAAAAATCTCTTTTTAATACTTAAGCATAACTAAATTAACATGACTAAGTACACAGGCGGTGGTATCTCGCACACAAACCACTTGCCATGCGTGCGTGTGTGTGTGGTTAGCCAGGGCGACTGAGTGGGCGGAGGGCATTTAGCAATTTTTGCGTAAAATTAAATTTTCTGCCTTTGGCTGTAAGCCAATTAGAATTTTTGTGGCCTAGACGGCGGATTTACAGCCGTAATTGAGTTTATCTCCCGACCCGCTGAGCGCGTGTGTGTGTGCAATTAAATTTACCATCAGCCCGCCCACAGCAAACTTCAAGATGCGCGCTCAAATGTAGGCAACACTTTTTGCTCGCTCGCTGACTTCTTGAAAACTTGAAAGCCAGCAACGTGGAGCTGTGCGTATAATGATTTCGGCCCATAATGCGCGCAAAATAAAACATGAGACGTTTTTCGGCCACAGGATAGAGAGTCCTGTCCGAAAATAAAGACAAACTACCCACGTTCATTGGGGCAAGTGAATTGCAATTGTTGTCCTGCTCGCACTTGGATGGCGTGCGTGGACGTCGCGCGTTTATTTGCATTAGACATGAGAACGCGAGTCCTTTGGCTTTGGCAATGGTCAGTGGGCCCGGCCCCGTCGATGTCTTGGGCCGAAAGCAAATAAACGCTTTTGGGCACAACATAAAAATTTTATATGCAAATGAAGGCAAACATAAAAGCCAACAACCTGCCGCCCCCCCTTTTCCCTACTTTTATTGTGCCCTGCGTTTTGTTTGTTTTCGCAGTCCTGCCCGCTTCCTTGCTTGCCTGTGTGATAGTTACAGGTGAAATGCGCTCGCGTCTTTTGTGGACGGAGAGACGCAGTGCGGCTTACTTCCTGCCGCCTGTCACTAGGCAGAGAAATGGCTGAGAGAATCCTGGCGCCCGCCGGCCCAATGAGATTTGTATGCCGAGCCTGTGACGCTGCCACCCACTCGTCCTGCCACAGCTCCTGGCTATGCATTGAATTATTAAACAGTGCGGTCCGCTCCGGTCAGCCAGCCCCCCGGCCCATTCGCGCTTTGAGCAGGTCATTCCAATGCAGAACACACACACACACACACACCAACACACTTAAAGCCAAAGACCGAGGGCCCCCCCGAAAAAAAGGAACCCAGAAGAAAAATTGGTGGACAAAGAAAGCAAAAAAAAAAAGTAAAGAACAGGAATGAGAACGAAGCAGGACTATGAAAAATGAGCCTATATGGCCTCTTCTGGCCCCGCTCGGTCGGTCCGTCTGTGTGTCTGTCCGTCAGCCTGTCCATAAGCTGCCTGCTGGGAAACTCATGGGTTGTAGGTTGTCGGTTGTCGCTGCCCCGCCGTTGGCTTTTCTAAGCGGGGAAACGAGGAAGGAGGAGATTAATTGTTGTTGCCGAGGTCCTTGGGCTTTAACAGTTTCAGCTTAATGCCAAACAAGAGCTCGTTGCTATGAAACGCATGGCCCTGGGCCATCTAATAGCCTGGATTAAGGGAATCTACGCTGGCGTCTTGATTTCGAGTGGGCGCAGAAATGCTGGCTGCTATGAAATTGCTGAGGCTACAAACAAAAGCTAATTGATGTGGCAACTTTAATGTCTCCTTTAGGCTAGAAAAAGATTTCCTCCTCCTTGACTCCCTTAAAGCCTTCTTCTGTCTAGCAAATCAAAAGCTAATTGCTGCGTAAACTTGCCTGCCCCCATCAGAAATTTCAGCTTTCCTTGGCGCCTTTTTTCCCCCACGGTGTCCTGGTTTGTGCCCCACACGAATCTGACACTTTTGCCACGCACTTCATTTGTCTTCATTGTAATGCATTTGTGCCTTTTATTCACATTATGATCTCTGAGGCCATTTGGCCGCCGCCCCACCCACTGCCCCCCCAAAAAAAACCTAAGCTATAATTTTGAGTTAACGACTCTTGGCCGGCCGGCCGTCCGCCAGCCCCGCCAATAATTTAGTAGTGGCCCCCCGAACACTTTGCTAAGTGTGAGAAAATAAAAGCGTCGCCAGGCGGACGGGGACATTTGCTTTTGACACCTGACTGGGGGGAGGGGGCACCTAGCCAGTCATTTATTATAATCCAAAATGCCCAACTCACTTGGCCATGTGTTGGGCTTTTGGCTGCCGCCCAACCCCTGGCGATTTCTCTCTCTCTCTCTGCTTCTTACGCTTTTTGTCGCAACTTGTAATTGACATGAAAATTTAATGCCATAATTTTATTTTGCACTTGCCGAGTGCGCGCCCCCCGCTTGTGCTCATTTTAGATTAGAAAAGTTTGCTCGGACCAAAGTTCCTGCTGCCGTTGCTTGGCCATTGTTGTTTATTTAACCGACGCGCCTATGCAGCAAACTTGGAACTCTCACTGCAATTACCCCCCCCCCCCCCCCCCCATCCTTTTATTGCTGGGAGTTGACTTTTGTTGTCATTAGTTTGGGCGGTGGGGCGGTCAGGTGATTTGTTCATTAGCCTATTTGAATTTGTGAACAGGTTGGCAGGATTAACCGCCCTCTCGGCCAGGCCAAGAGCGGCGGCTGTCAGTGCGATGGATTTCTAAATGATCAGTTGGCATGTGAAATTTAATTAAAATCAGCCAAACACCCTCGTCGTCTCGCTTACATCGCCACATATTTGGCTGTCAGCGCGCACACCCACACACACACAGACACACACAGACAGGCCGGCGTGTGACTGTAATCGATTTACAAATGAGCCGTTTAAAAGGCCGCGTTGATATTTCATGGCAAACGAGACGGCAACAAACATAATGGCAGATTCTGGGGGTGGGCGGGTCAATGGGGTTTCAATTTACCCCAAAAATTTGATAGACCCAAACAAAAAGCTGATGTTGGCCAAGGTTAATGGGCAACTGGAGGGTCAGTCAGGACTCAGGATCTCAAATAAGTGGGGAAAAAAGTTCATTTCTGTTTTTTTCAGGGAAGGTTCTTTCAACTGTTTCGTGATGATCTTTTTACCCATTAAAGACACTTAAGGAATCTTGAAAATATCACAAAAATACCTATATTTTTACTTAAGGAATCTGCTTATATCTCTCAGCTTTGAGTTCCTGTAATCAAAGTTCCTGAGTCTTGGTCTTCAGCTCTTGACTTGTTTTACTTTGTATCCATTAATCTATGAAATATCTAACTTAATTTCAATCTCTTCATATCTTGATAAATCTAAAGACTCTTTCAACAAATCTTAAGAATCTTATGAATCTCCACACCTATAAATTATATAGGCATTATATTGTTGGAAATACATCTTACATATCGCTAGATTGGCTGTCTCTAGCATTTCCAAAGCAAAAACAACTGATTTTGTTCTATTCCCTAAAGCACTTAAGGAATCTAAGAGTCCCTCCATAATTTTTGCCTACTCCACTTAAATCCATTTCTCTCCTTCTATATCTCTGACTTCCTCAACTCTATCTCTCTCTTCCTTCCACCTTGACCTCTTTATTCTTTGCCTTCTCTTAAGAATACTTTAATTATGGGAGAACTTCTTCAACCCTCACTAAACGTCTGTCTGAAATCCCTTGAAAATCTGCTCTTCTTCTGAGTCCCAAACCTCCTTTATTATGTTTAAGATCTTCCCATCTTCAATCCCCACACTAACCGTCTTCCTAAAATCCCTTAAGCTTCTTCTTTTCTTACAAATCTGCTATGTCTCTGAATCCTCCACCTCCTTTATTATATAAGATCCATTCCATTCCCTTAAGCTTCTCCTCCTCTGCAAGCCATTAAATTCTTCTATCTTCCTATTGATTCCCAATTCTGCCTCTTCGATTCTTCTTCCCTGGGCTGGCGGGTTTGAGTCTGGAACTTTCCTCAAGTCCTTGCTAATAAACGAATGGCTTGCCAGGGATTCTGAGTAGCTTTGTGAGCTTCTTGCTGGAACCTAAAATGCCCACAAATGCCGCTCAGTTTGTTGCTCGACTCCTGGCGCTTGGCACCTACGCTTTGTGAACTTCTAATACGCCATTTGCTTTCCAAACAACTCGCCATTGTTGTCACTCTGTGTGCGTGTGCGTGTGTGTGTGTTGTTTGGCTTCCATTCTATTTTATTTGCCATAACCTAGCCCAAGTTTTTCGGGAGCTCCCCGTCTTCATTGACATGCCCGTGTCGTTTGGCGTTTTGCTGGGAATTTTTCCGCTTTTCTTTACTCCCTCCCGTGGTTGTTGTTTGTTCTATTTTCTTTTTAGATGGCCTTGTTTTGGGCAGAGCCTGGCATTTTGTGTCTGTGCCTGAAGTTCGACAAAAGTTTTGCCGTTAGTTTTGCCACGGCCGCTCGGCTCGGCTGTACTTTTATTTAGCCCTCGAATCCCAGAATCTCGAACTGTACTGACTGGGAAATGGGCAATGCCTTGGCGGCGGACCGAGCGATTTCCGGTAATTCAGTTTTATGCAGCAACTTTTTCGTTTTTATTTATAAATAAATTTGTGATGGCAGCGACAAGGACGACTGAGGATACTTTAAAGCTGCGTAGGCAAAAGTCAAACTGCCGTAAAGCCTAAGTGAAAGATTCCGGCCAAAAACCCGCAAACTTTGGCCATTCGGCGGCGGCTGCTGGGTTCCCTCATTATTTATACTTTGTTAACGGGAATATTCTGGCCACTTGCCAGTTGGTTTATGTACTACGAAGAGTCATATTTCCGCAGGCCGCTGACTTTGATAATTTTCACTTATTGTGCGAGCAAGGACGAGCAAGAAGAGGACACTGTGTGATTGTGAGTGAGGCAGATTCGCTGTTAATTTGATTAGAAAAGTTTGCCGGTTGCGTTATGAAGCGCAAATGTTGGAATTTCCCCAACACCAGGATCAGGGGGCACTGGCACATTTGCCATTTGACTTTTCATGTTACGCTTTCAATTTCCATTCGCTTTCTTTTCTCACTTTTTTGGGGTGTTTTGTTTGCAGCGCAACTGCAACAAATTTCCATCCTTTTAAAGCTTCAACCTCCTGCCGCCCACCCATTGGCTTTGTTGCGGTTTTACACACACACACGCGGGCAGAGTCTGGGGTCTAAATTCGATTGCCAAATGGTTTATGCCAAGGAGAAAGAGAAGGAAACTTTGTCATTTGGCAAAATAGTTTCGGTTCGGTTCGGTTGGGTTGGGTTTGTGTTTCTGTTTCTGTTTCTGGCCGGGGCTCGGCTGCAATTGGTCGAGGAGGCAGAAAGAAAACCTTACCAAATCAGGCGGAATATGAAATGAAATTGATTTTCCTATGACTGCACTTGAAGGACGACTTTGGCAAACAGACCGTCGTTATTAGGCCAATGGAACTGACTGAGCACTGAACGGGGTGCCCCGAAATTTGATAAATGAGCTTCGCCGCAGCCGCAGCTTCTGTTATTAATCGCAAGCACAGCCAACAAGAATCACGGCCAGAAGTTGTTGGCCACTTTCATTGATTTGATTATAAATTTAATGCAGGACCTCAACAGGCTTTTCTGGGCACCAAAGGTCGTTTGATTTCCCTTCAAGGCTGTGGTAATTGAACTTCGACCAGCTCGGAAAGAAGTTCTGCCTGACGGGACTGTACTTTTGAATTGCCTTACATTTCTTCCCTGTCTTCCTAGCTGGCATTTAATTTTCTTAGAATCTTATTTGAAAATTTAAGAATCGAATTTAAGGGAGAAAGGAAGTTTAGAAAGTTGAGAAGAACGCACTCTTGTGCCTCTCCACCCTCCGCCAATTCCTCATCAGCATTTCCCTGAGTCTTTAATTTGGTTTCTTAAGATCAAGAAAATTAATTAGCCATGAAGCCATGAAGATTCCGTAGATTCTTTCAACTAAAGTCGATTGAAAGGAATCTTCACTTGACTTCTCGATTGAAAGAAATCTTTACTTGACTTCCTTAGTGTCTTTGACTTCTTCAGATTCCAGAAAACCTCTTAAAAAAATCGTAGACTTAAAATTTTAGGCCATTGCCGACCACCCACGAAACTCTTCATTACAATGAAAGAATAAATAAATATAAAAAAAAAGAAATCCGCCCCAGATCTTTGAGGTTTACGGGAACTTTTAAAACTGCATGAGGGAAAATACCTAAAAGGATTTTATTTGGCTCTTAAAAAACCTTCTTCTCGTTGAAAAATCAATGCGGGTTCGACACTTAAATCCTTTGTAAATACACGAAATTAAGGAGGCTCGCATTCCTCGCATTTTACCTACGCCGAGAGCCAAAAAGCATAGCACACTTTTCAGCTGATGAGCAAACAGCCAACCCAACGAAGTTCGCACTTCAACGTGTGTATGTGTGTGTGTGTGTGTGTGTGGGTGTGTGTGTGCCTGAAGTCGTTAAACTGCATTATAAATAATGCGCTGCGGTGCAAACACAGAGAACCCAAAAAAAAAATATACAAAATTCAACCCGAAGCCTGCGAGTGAAGCGCGTTGCCACCTTTTCATTTGCCATTGGCCTTTCCCCTCCCTCCCCCCTCACCCACAACCCTTACCATAGTCCCCTTTGTCAGTTGAGGAACTGGGCGCCTTTGCTGAGTTTATTGCTTTGTGCTCAGGGCTTCGGGTTATTGCCGACAATGCAGAATGCAGAGTCGCCTTTCGTCTTCCCCCCCGTCCCACCGTTAGCGTTGTCGTCTCGCCTTGCCACCCTTTCGACCCTTACTGGCAAATATAAAAAACTAAATAAACCAAAAATAGAACAAGACGAACAGAGAGCGCAAAAAAAGGCGAATCAAAGACGACGGAGCTGGCGTAACCGCGGCCAGAAAAAGAAAGCAAAAAACTCACCATAAAAATCCGCAATGTCAGCGTTGAGGCGGCGCGGGGGCTGCGGGCCTCCAAAAAGAATCGCAATTGGGATTCCGTTTGTAGTTTTCTATATTTGGTTCCGTTTCGTTCGCTGGCCTTGGCGGGCCGGGCGGGGCGGCGGCCTGTCCTCGGACTGTTGCTCCAAATTTTCGAACCCCCGACAGACAAATGGACAAGAAAAAAAAAAAGAATTTGCTGCCTTGTTGACGACGCGTCGGGGGCCCCAGCAATTCCAAGAGCGTAAACGGGTTTTTTTTTTTTGGCCAACTGGCTGTGGCACAGGTGCAACTTCTCGACTGGCCAAAGCGCCCACTGCCTCCTCCTGCTGCTACTTCGGCGCGTGGACCGGTTGCACAGGAAGCTGCCAAAGTCCAACTGTGTGTGTGTTGATTCAGTTTAGTTGATCGGTCGGCGGGGCCAACGGGTAAATTGCGTATGAGAGGTGTGCCGGTTGTGGCGGCCGCCGCTCTTGTTGCATGTAGGATGCCTCAAATTGACGTTTTCCTTGGGCAACGGCAACAAAAGCCGCACTCACACACACGCGTCGAGGGGCGGAGGGGGGAGCGGGGTTCGCGCGCGCGCCCGTGTTGGCTGCGGGGGGCCGAGAGGGGGGGAGGCGAGGCAAACGTTGCACTTGCCACACTTGCTTGGCTGCAGCGATTGCAGTTTGAT
This sequence comes from Lissocephala sabroskyi, assembly GCA_037075105.1. Taxonomy (NCBI): domain Eukaryota; kingdom Metazoa; phylum Arthropoda; class Insecta; order Diptera; family Drosophilidae; genus Lissocephala; species Lissocephala sabroskyi. The sequence continues at coordinate 17,238 of JBAMCP010000486.1, read as the reverse complement.
TGGCCGCCTTTATATTTTCTTTGTGGGATTCTTTCAAGTTTGCCTCGTTGGAATTTCACTGGGATTTCAAATTTTCAAACAACCAAAAAAAAATTCGAAAAAAATTCGGCGATTTCAGTATTTTCTTTTTCTTAATTTCTCGGCAAAAACAAAAAAAAAATTAACCATCAAGTCAGTTCACAAAGTGCCTTCGGCATGGCGACAAATCCACAAATCGCCAGCGTGAAAAAAAAATAGAAATTTCCAAAAAAACCGTAGTATTTTTTTTCCAGTAAAATTTTGTTTGGATTTTATGGTGTTTCCTCTTTTTGTTGGCAATTTTCTCAAACGACACACACGCACAGCGGGAAAACTCCAGACGACTGCTTGCTGACACGGCGGAACGAGTACTAAAACTTGTTCACCGCCGCTGCCGTCAGTCGAGCGCCGGAAAAATGCGACGGCCACGACGATGCCGTTTGGCGCCTCTTAACAGAACCCCCAGCTGGCCAGCCTGATAACCAGCGCGCGAGAGAGAGCGCCAGGCCGCCGGAGAGCGGAGAATGTCACCAAAATGAAAAGTGTTCCCAGTCTGTTAACCTGGGGGGAGCTCTCTGTGGCGCTCTTTGTACTAAAGTAGAAACGAGGAGGACGACAGTCGGCTTGGCCGTCAGATTCATTCAACAGTTTCAGGAGTAAACCAGGTCGCGCGGTTGTCTTCGTGCCGCTGACACGAATCAACGCCGGGACTGTCAGTCGTGGGCCGACAGGCGTCTGTCCGGCCGACTGGCGCTCTGTTACAGCGCTGTTAGTTTGGTGGTGAGTTTGGTGGACTGTTGGCCGGATAAACGGCCGCATTAACAGCGCTGGGCCTTGGATATCCTGGCAAAGGTGTCGTTGCTATTAAGTGAGTTCGGCTGCACAGATTGACAGTTGGTCAGTTGGGCCTTCATGCACTTTAAGTCAACCCTCTCGTCCGCTTCTAAACGGCGCATGATTGAAGCCAGCAGATGCGCCCAGATGAGCGGCGGGGGAGGCGGCAGGAAATGCCGTAGTTTCAATGTCTTCCACGCGATAAAGCGGGCGGCTGGCGGGGGGCGGCTTTCGATAGTTGGGCGATTAAAGAAAAAGTGGTTTATGGGAATGGCTTACTACCCCGAATAGACGTCAAAGAAAAGCCGTTAAGAAAACAGCAACAACAACAACAACAGCTCGCAGACTTCCGCTGCCACACACGACGGATGGCATGAATCACACGCTAAAGCCCAGAGAAAATTCCATTGGCATGCAACTTACAGGAGAAAAGGCAGAACGCCATAAACGTTACGTGGCCGGGGGCCCAGATGAAGGGTTACAGGTTTGAACTTCTATTGACACCGTTGTGGGGCTGCAGCGGTGCCGACTCACAATCGCGATAATGGAAAACCGCCGATTGGGAATGAGGTTAGAAATTTAAATAAAATAATTCTGCATGTTGGAAATTAGCCCAGACAATTAAGACCGACAAGAGCCGAGGGGACAAAGAAGAGCGATCCATTGACCCACAGAGAGAGAGAAGGAAAGAGAGGAAGGTTAAGGAACCTCAACAGCTGCAGTGCAAAAGCAGCGACAGATCAGCGAAAAGTGTGTACTCTTTTTTTAAGGGGAAAGTTTGAAAGGTGATTCAATTATTTAACATTGAATTAATTAAACGGGAAGTAAGGATTTTTAATGTGGGTTTTCCTATAAGTGATTTGTTTCTATAAAAAAAATATTATTTAAACTTTAAGGGCTCAAAGGAGGAAACAGAAAACGAACATTTTTGAATTTTATATATGATTTTTTTTAATCAAATGGTTTCTGGGAATTTTAATTATGGCTTGGGGGTTTTTACTTTTGTTCTTATGAAATCTTTAAAGAATCTATAAATTTAAAATCCCCAATCCGATATTGGTCTCTAATTCATTCACTACTTTTATCTGAAATATTCTCTAAAGATTCTCTTTAACATAATTTGATTCAACTTCAATTACCAATTCCCATTGACTAAATCGGAGAATATATTCAAGATTCTTTTAGTCTTGAGCCTCAAACTCCTCCAACAAAACAGATAATTGGATACGATCAAAAACCTTTCAATAATAAATCTTTCTTTCTATAGAAAAAGGTTCCCTAAATTTATTCAAAGTCTTTAAATTGTCGACTTTCGAAAACCAAAAATCCTTTTAAATTTTTGGCTACCCAGAAGATCATAAATTTTTTTTACAATCTCCACAGATCGATTGAACTTTCCCTAATTAATTTTTGATATAACAACCCAAAAAGAGTAAGCAAAATTCTCTGCCTTTGAGCTGCCAAGGGAATAGAAAGCAGGTAGGCGCGCTGGAACCTCTCAGCCTCTTTTTTTATTTTTAAGTACAACAAGCGTAACGAAAACAACAACAAGCAGCAGCAGCAACCGATACAACAACAGCAACAGTTGCTGCTCATAATTAAAATGTCAAGAATGCAAAAAAGAGGAGAAGCGAACGAGAAGAGAATTCATTGCGCGCGGGGCTGAGAAAACAAAAAGAGCGAAAAAAATAAGACAACAAAAAAAAAAAAAATGTAAATGCGGACCCAAGAATCTGGGCTGGGCGAACCGAGGGCCTCCCCCGTGTGCGAAATGTTTTCATATCGAGGCTGGCGGCAGCCCACACGAAATTTACGACAACTGCCGATGCAACGCCCCCTAAAAACACTTGGGCCGGCTGTCGTCCCGCAAACGCCCCCTCCAGCCAACGTGGCTGACCCCTGAGCAAACAACAAGGCTGCAGAGAGGGGAGGGGAGGAATTGCTGCTGCTGCTGCTGCTGTTGTTGGGTGTGATTGTCAACGTTTTGACAGACAAATGTCAATAGTTTTTGCCGTGTTGCTGGCCCGGCTGTCCAACAGTTGAGCTGAGTCGGTTTAGTTGATGTTTCTCAGTTGCAGCTTTTCAAGCATTTCAAGCTGACGTCGTTGTTGCTGCTGCTGCTGCTGCTGTTGCCGTTGTTGCTGCCATCAACGACAAATCAATGACGACGACATATGTTGGACATGCCTGGCCTGGCAATGCAACACCAATTGGAAAGAAACTAAGGCAACAACACGACGACGACGACGACGACGGCAGCAGCAACAATGAAAGCATTTAAGCATTTGGAAGCAATTACCACTGCAATGAAGCGTTGAATGAATGAGAATAAATGGCCAGGCAGGCAGGACTGACGGACGGCAACACAAGGCAGAGCCAGAGGCAGAGACCTCGGCAGAGGGACGGCGAGTGATGAGCGTCACGGTGATGGCAATGCTGACGCTGGGCGACTGACAAGCCGAGACGCGTGTGTCACGGGCCTGCCTGTCTGTCCGCCGGCCACTCACACGCCGTGTGGGTGGCTACATGTGTGCGTGTGCGTGTGTTTATAGATCATTTCCTCGGGCCCCTGACGTGTCTGCGAACAACTGTCCCCGTGCTGTCTGTGGGGTGAATATTCCAATTTATATGCATTTTTCCTGGGATCGCCGAGATCCCGGGGATTACGAGGCTCTTGGCTCGGCAACGGAAACACGAGACGCTTCAATTGCCAATGAGGCAAAGAGTCCATGCCAGTTTCCCAGAAGCTCTAGCTCCCCCCCAAAAAAAAGATCCCGCGTAATCAAATAACTCCGCTTCCTTCGTTGGTGGCCAGGACCAAAAACATTTTTCGGGAGAGCCGGTATTTCAAGATTCTGTTGGCTGCTGGTTTCCTTTATTTGTGCTCTGCCTTTTTAGTGTTGTTATGATTGCAGTTGTTGGCATTTTTGTTGTTCTTGTTGCTGGTGGTGTTGCCGCTGTTGCTGGCAGTCAGCCCGCCTGCTGCATGCTGCGGCCCGCGTCGTTGACAGCCCAACTTGAGTGGCGGTGGCGGTGGCATTGGCGACGGCAACGCCGAAGGCGCATAAACAACCAAGCGCCGTCCGCTGCACAGTGGGATAAGTCTCGCAAATTGCGGTTCTATGGTCCTTGCCATTTGTTCCCTGTTTCATTTCCCCAAGCCTCAATTTGCCGCCGTTGAAAATCTTTAATGTCCATATAAACTTTTTAGCGCATCTTTTCTGGCATAATTCACGTTGTTCTCTTTGGACTTTTAATCTCTTCTTTGTTTCTATCCCATCGTTTCCGTCTAAAACTCCTGTAGTTGCTTTCTTTTATTCTGCTCTTCTTTATCCTCTTCTTCAGCCTCTCCTCTCTTCAACTTGAACTCTTTTCTTTGTTTACCTCGCTTCTTTTTTTTAATGATTTTTCCTTGCATCAATCTACTTCCATTCATTTCTGTGTTTCTCTGATCTTTCGGTGGCTTTTCTTGGTAATTCGTATAATCCATTAACATCTGTTCCTTATTAAAAAATCTCTTCTTTATAATTTGTATTGAAATTCCATTTTGCTCCGTTTAAAAATCTCTTCCTAATTGTTGGGTTCATTTTCCTAAGTTCCATTTCCATATTCCACCTTTAATTTCGCTTCTATTGCATTTCTGTTTGTCTTTCTTGGTCTTCACTTCTTTTTTAACAAATTCAACTCATGTTTTCTTTCTTTAATCTTCAAAATGATTTAGGAAAGGTTTTTTAAATCTCAAAATTACTTTCGCCGATCCATTTCCCATTCTGAAGTTTTTGAAGACTATTTACAAACTTCCTCACTGGCCTTCAGCTTAAATGGGTTGAATTATTTAACCAGTTCTCTTCCCATTTTTCTATTTCTTGAACCCACTGTGCATCTTAAGAATCTCTTACTGGAAACACCCAAAATAAATTGAGAGAAAGACAAAGAGAACTCAAATGGATGGCGGTGGGTTGGGAAAAGCACGTGCGTGAGAAAGTGGGTGGATGGGGAGAAATTTGTAATGCTTGCCACTTCCGTTTTTTCCTACCCGTCTATTCCCCGGTTTGAATACGAAACACACACGTGTGTGTGTCTCTGGGTGTGTGTGTGTTTTTTTTGAAAATTGAGTTCTTAACGTTGGCATTTTGATGCAGCTTTCGAAGTAAGCGTCGGGATTGTGGATAAAAAATGTTTTTTAATAGCTCGAACAAAAAAAAAAAAAAACGAGGCAGGGAGCTTGACGAGCGCTTCCGTTTCCGACCAAAACACCAACTTGAAATAATAATAAAAATAATAATAATTAACCGGCAGTTTATACACACCCTCAAAGTCAACAAAGAAGCAGGAATCGCCGCCGAGGAGCCGCCGCCGGGGCCCCCATTGTTGTCTCGCGCGCGAATTTGGAGTGTGGAAGTCGAGGGGATGCGTTCGTCTGGCTGTCCGCTTGTCTGTGCGTAGAACGGGGGCGTCAATAGCCCCCCGAGAGCACGTCGATAATTGCAAAAAAAAAAAGAAAAATAAAAGAAAAGGGGAAAATGGCAAGTGAGGAAAACACAATCAAGCAGAAGAGCAACGACGGCAGCGACTGCGACGACAACGACAACGACAACAGAGGCAGTCAAGCGTCGTCCCGCCCTAAGGACCTCCCCTTCGGTGTATTTTGCGCTGCCGTCGACTGGCTGGCTGGCTGGCTGGCTGGCATTTAATGTGAAAATCATGCAATGAACCAAATTCAAACGGAAATGATTCACACTTGAGCTGAAATACAATTCAAGGGGGCACAAAAAGTCGAGAGCCGCGCGCCCCTGGGCCTGGGGGACGAGGTTCCTTGAGGGTGACGGCCGCTCTCAACTGACAGCAGCGGTGGCGGCGCTGCCAGCCAACAAAATTGCGTTTTTCAACGGGGACAACTAAAACGACAACAACAACAATTCCAGCCACTAACCGACGACATCCCACGTTTTTTATATAAATATATTTCCTTTTTTTTCGGGAATCTGTGAAGCCTTCGAGTCATCGACTCAAGCGGCCCGAGGCTTGTCAGCGCCCCGGCTTTGGAAAAGGAGGAAGCCTGGTAAACACATGTAAAACACACACTCACCCACACACACACACACTCAATAGCATGAGGTGATTGGCCCTCCCCCCTCCCCGCCGGGCTCTCGACAATGTCAACGAAAATATTTCGTTTCCTATGCGTGTCGCTGGTTGTACCTCAAATTTGTAACAGCCACTTGAATATTTACGGGGCTGGGTGGGGGGATCCTTCTTTTTCACTATACAATTTCCAAGCTTAATTAGACCAGGACAAGCCAGCCAGGACCACGGGATTGGGGGGACTTCTGGCCAGCTTGGCTTTCAACGCATGTGCATTTTCCATTAGCCACAGCATTGACATTAAAGTGTCTCTCGTCCTTTGCCCGGCACAAAACACAAACGCAACTGTACCTCATCCGATAGGTAGAGAGGAGCGTGGATTTTAAGGGAACTGGTGTCGAGCCGTTTGGCAAACATTGAAAGTGTGTAAAGTAAAAGTTCCAACTCAAATACCACAAGCTGGACTTGCAGGACGAGCAAGGAAAACGGAAGTAGGCAGGCAGCAAATGCAAATCAATTCAAATGCAGGAGCCGTAGAGAGGGAAAGGCTCCATAAAATAAGTACAGTCGCCTATCTTGAAACTAGTGAAAAGATAAAAATGCTAGCGAAAGTTAAGCTTCCTCTCAAGAAACTATCGAAAGGTACAGTCACTGCAAAGGGCCACAAAACTGCTAGGAAAAAAGGGCAAAATCATGAACCTGGGAACTGGCAGACGGCTCCACGAAATGAGAAGTACAGTCGCCTCCCTTAGAACTATGGGAACGATTAAAATGCTATTGAAATTCAAGCTTCCCTCAAGAAACTATCGAAAGGAAACAAGCACAGAATCCCGAAACTGCCAGACTGATAAAAGAGAGAGATAAAGAAGAAGCAGCGGCTCCACGAAATGAGAAGTACAGCCGCTTCTCTTGAAGCTATTAAAACGATAAAAATGCTATCGAAAGTTAAGCTTCCCTCGCGGAACTAACCAACTATCAAGAAGGCCAGCAACCCGAACCTAAAGCCAGACTAATTGTGCAAACTACAAAGAGCAGGGGGAGAATTCGAATTCAGCATGAGGTGGAGAATTAAATTCGCATTCCAGAAAACCGAAAAAACTGAATCATTGACGAAAACATTTAAGGGATTTGCAAATTTGCACCTTCTTTGTGGTATTTCGGTTTTCCCTGAAGGCCTCCAGATGTTTGGAGTGGGCTTCTTTGAAAGTTTTAACCGGAATGTAAGTACAGTTGCCACGCAGTGACTAATTCGTCCCTCAAGGGCTGAGAAGGTAGCATTTTAATTCGCTGCCAGCAAACAGTAGCTCAAAAGTACAGTCACGCCAAGCGGACAATGTGGCTCCTGCGGAATTGTCGTTTGGTTTTCCTTTTTTTGTGCTTTTATGACGCTGCTGCGAAATTTGTTCTTTTTGTTTTCAATTTCTCGGTTTTACCGTCGCGAGCAGCACGCCAGGTGCTTTGGAGTTTTTCCCGCTGCCATAAGACGACAAATTAAATGCTCAAACTGTCGCTCCAACTGACACGCTGCCCACCGACCAACGCAGCTTGCTGCCGTCGTCGTCGTCGTCGATATTTTCATTAAATGGAAAAGCGCATTTTCCACATTTTCTGCGAGAGTTTTTACAGTTTGGCTGCCTGCTTCGTCTTGGGCGTTCCGCCTTTGGTTATTTTCTTCCCAGTGCCCTGAATGCCATTTGCCATATTTCAATTGCATTCCATTTATTTGTATTTGTTTTCGTATTTATGTGCGTGTCTCTTTGGCCCGCTCATCCTGGGCAAGTTGCCTTCATCATTTGAACCCTTTTAAGCCAACAAAGACAGCCAACCAGGACAACGAAGGACAGGTGGCTCCGACTCCCTGGGCCCTGTGCCCTGTGCGTGAGGTGATTTCGTTTCAACAATTTTATTATTTAATTGCGCTTAAATATATGAAATTTATACGCTGCCATTGTTGGCAACCAGTCGCTGGAGCCAGCAGCCCTTTGATGCTCCATAAACCTTTCAACTTTGTTGCCTTCGCATTAACCGAGGGACACTCGGCTGGGCCCGGGGGCAGTTCGCGTTGGCCAGAGTTCACTTCGTTGGCTCAGCCAGTCAGTCGGTTAGTAAGGATACCCGATTTCATTTCTCCCCCCAACCACCGTGACTGCCCTGTCTGTTTTTCATATTCATACACTGCCCAGGAAGCGGCATTTCGGTTGAGGCACAAGAAAAAGGACAAGAGAAGTTGGCGGATTTTTCGACTGAACTAGAAGTTTCATTTTTCGAGGGATCCTTTTTCCCCCAAAGTAGAATGAAAGTCTGAGAGGCTCAGTGGTTTCTCAAGGTTTCTGAATTAGCAGCTCACAGAAAATTTATTTAGTCTAAGAAATAAAAAATAAAAAAAAAAACCCAAGCACCCAAAGTTCTTAAAAGAAATTCCTCGAAACCCGTTGGAATTTCTTTCTGGGAGATTTTCTTATAACGAATTCTTTAGATCTCGATTCAAAATATTATATTATTCACATTAAAAAAGTTTCAAGACTTTTAATTTTTCTATTTCCTCAAAGCAGAAAGTCTAAAAGATTATTTCTTTCTTTCGTCCTTTTCTTCAGTAAATTCAGAAAGAGGTTTTTGCTAGATGAATAACTAGATTCTTAATAGAACTTTCTCTAAAGCAATAAAACATTCTATCAGAGACATTTTCTTATGAAGAATTATTTAGATCTCAATTAAAAACTGTTTCAAATCAGAAAGTCTGAGAGATATTTTCATCTTTCTTCTTCAGCCGTTTCTGATAAATAAATAAATAGATTCCTTGTAGAACTTTACCGAAAGCAATTGGAAATTCTTCCTGGCCGATTTCCTTACAAAGAATTATTTAGATCCCCATTAAAAATGTTTAGTTTCAGATCAGAAATTCTGAGAGACATTTTCCCTTTACTTTATGAATTTTCCCAAGGACCTTCACTTATTTCTGATTGATTAAGAAATAAATTCTTAAAAGAATTTCCCCGAAACCAATTGGAAATTCCCCTTCCCTACCGCCACCTGGTTTTCGGTCACGATCTTCGTCCTGCAGAGCATCCAAGACTCGGACTGCAGGATTGAAAACCCGCTACATTTTTTGCTTGGCCTTTTTTGCTGGTTGTGTGTGTGTGTTGGGGGCGAGAGAGGTGAAATTTAATTTTACCATTTGGCTCGCCTGACTGCGCTCGCCTCACTCAGCCATTTCTGGTGAAGGCAGCGCGGGGAAAGGGACGCTTCTTGCTCTTTGTCCTTGTTCCGCTGGTCCTGCTGCCGCTGCACCTTATTGTTTTTACTGCGGCTGAGATTTTGTTGTGTTTGTTTTTTTGCCGTTGATTTTCTCAACTTAAATGGATTTTTCATGGTTTTTTAATTTTCTTTGATTTCATTTCATTTCTTATGCTTGTCCAGGGCCCACCGCCCAACGCCAGCCAGCAAATAAAATTCAAAATATTTTATTCTTTGTTTGTTTGTTCCCACTTCACTGTTTTTAATGGCTTAATAAAATGTTCTTCATTTGATTTTATGTCAATTTTCCTGCAGCTTAATCGCAGATCAGCTCGACTTGCCCACTGACCATGACTTCAAATAAAATAATAAAATGCAAGTGAAATGAAATGAAACGCAAATAAAAGTTTATTAACTCTCTTTTTCTACCTTCGAGTGACTGTGACTGTGACTGTGCCTGTGTGTGTGTTTAGGGTGTGTTAAATGTTAACACGAAATTTGCGACCTTGCCTTTTTGCCCCGCACCAGTTTTTTGCGGTTTGGATCCCAACCCGACGCCCATTAAAACTTAAGCGTAATAAAAACACAAATTTCCCATTTCACAGGCTGGATTTTTTTTGTTTTAATTTTTTTTCTGTGCTTTATGAATTTCCAATGTAAGCAGCAGCAAAGCGAAAGTGAGAAGTTGGAATGCAGAGCGGGAAAAATTAATTGCTGTCCACCATTGAAGCGGAAAACAATCAAAAGCTTAAGCCTCTCCGTTCCGAGAGGGCAAAGGAACTTTTCATTCGGTTTTTGCCCTGTTGTTTTTTAATTTTATTTTCCTGCTATTGATCCCGATTAAATGGACGGTAATTTTAATGGCGAATTATCGAAGACAATCATAAAACTATCGACAATTCGCAATTTATGGAAATCTCAAGCCCGCTTATCAACTGCAGTCACAATCCATCAGATTATCTTCATAAAGGTTTAAATGGGAGAAAGATTAAAAGGTTTTTTGAATCCTTTAAAAAGGCGAGAAATCTCCATTGGCATAAATTAAACCAGATTGAAAATAAATCATATGGAAAGTGAGATTTTCAGGGCTCCTTTCAGGGCCTACAAATTTCAGTTTCATTGACAGATTTTCAGGGTCAACAAATGGAGAATTTACTGAAGAATTAAACAAATTAACTTTGAATAATAAAATCGAAGTTTCGGGATTGCCTTTGGGTTTTTAATTCAGGCTGAAAACAACTACAGAAATATGAATCCAGCAGCCTATCAAGAAGTCAAATTCAAAGCTTGTTAACAAGGACAAGACAAGAACACGGACATCCTGCAAATAACTGACATGCTTGCATTGCCAAAAACGCCGGGAATAGGCAAATAAAATAGTCAAAGTCCTGACACCTGTGGCTGGAGCCGGGGGAAGAAATCTTTCTCACTGGACTCCTGGCTGATGGACTTGGACTTACCACTCGACTTAAAGGCTCTAAAGAACAGAAGGGTCGATTAAAAATCTTAAAGAAAATTTTATGTTCTTTATGAAAAGTTAAACGAACTGAAATTGAGCCGATTAAAAAAAGTTTAACAGAATTAAATTTAAAGAAACTTCTTTGCCTTTTCTAAACGTTTTAAAATCAAAACTTTGGTTCTTTAAGTTATACAAAATTGTCCAAATTATAAAATAGAAGTAATACTAAACATATTTTGAGGTTCCCTTAAGAAATCTATAAAACTAAAAAGCTTCCAAAATAATTCTCAAATTATTTTAATAATCTTGTCAAGATTTCTTCGACTCGTTCCTAATCACGAGTTTTTTTGTTCTCAAAAGTCTTAAAAGAAGACCTGGAAAAGGTTCACGAAGGTTTTCTAAGGGACCGATGGTAAAATATTCCGAAAGAAATTCGTCAGGAAGCGAAAGAAATCCCAGAGAATATCCCAACTCAGAAGATCCCGTCTTGTTCCCTTGATTTAAAGCAGCCCTGAGAAGGGATCCATTTTCCGTTTCTAGATCAGAACCCTGACGAAGTTTCCCGAAGGTATCCAAAGTCGCTTTTCCACAAATCTCTTAAAAAAAATTCTATATTTTCCGGAAAGCATTCTGTCAGAAGACCTTAAAGGTTTTTTTAACGCCATTAGAAAGTTATTAAGGCTTCAGATTTGCACAATTTCACCAGCTTGGCTTTAATTTGCCGGGTCGGTTTAATTAAAAATTTAATTGGGAATTTTCTCATTAATTAAACTCATTAGAGTTGGAAAGTTTATATCTCGCCAGGCTCCTCGAATGACTGCATTTATTTAATCCCCCAGCGACCTTGGCTGGCGAAATTATAGAGAAGTCCACATTTTTTCCAACCGCGTTTGTCTCAAATTTCATTTGCAATACGCAATTCCCCACAAACTGCAAACGGGGGGGAAACCCATCAACCACAACTAACCGGCAGGGTTTAAGGACTTTCAAGTGTCCCTGCCCCTCGGCCGTCTATTCAGGTGATAAAAAAAATCCAACAACCGCCAACACCGCGAACAGGTCGGGATGAGCGGCGCCAAGGAAACCAAGGAAATTATGATATCATCTTTATGACGCAATTATGGCTCTGTGTGTGTGTGTGTGTGTGTGTGACTAGCCCCTTCCATTAGCGTCAGTCAACATGCTTTGACTAACGGCCGCAATGACCCGAAACCCTTGACCAACCTGCCCCCACAGCGGAATTTCTTGGCAACTCTTCCTCTCCTCCTCGCCCTGGCGTCGTGGCGACGCGTCGCCTGCCCCGGCCCCGCCGTCCGGCCATGAACGACAGCCGTAAATGTCAAAGACCGGAAAGGCAACACTCGCCCACACGGAAACGAGCCGGCGCCCTCCCAAACGAATGTCAACGCCATGCAACAGTTCCACAGCCGCTGGCGGTGCCCAGAAGGCTTCTCGGGGAAGAAGAATTCTCTCAACTAATCCCAGACAGCTGAGGGAATCTTTATTCCTGGGTCAGGAAACAGTTTTGGTTGTGAGATTTGATTATTTTCAATCGCAGGGGGGGAGGGAGAATCAGAATCAATCCAGCTCCTCTCCCTGTTTCCTTCTTTGCTTTATCCAGCAGCTGGCGACTGGTCAAGGATACTTGAGGGACGTTTCCCCAATTCTTGCTGGGCCTTCATTTCTCCTCTAGAGGAGACAAGCTGAATTCTTCTCTTCAGACTTCGGTTTCTTGGCTCCGTTGCGTTTATGCCTCTGACTGGGGCTGAGTGTCTGCCTGAGACTGGAATTGAGTCCCTGCCTGTGGCTGTGTCTATGCCTGAGCCTGTTTCCCGTGACTGGGCCTGTCCAGCAATACAATTGTGGCTGAACCAAAACCAGTGCCTGTGGCTGTGGCTGAGGCAGTCCAGCTCCAAGTTGAATAAAATGGAGTTGTGTCTGAACCTTTAGTTGAGCTTGAGCCTGTGTCTTGGGCTGAGGCTCTCCAGAAACACAAGTGAGCTGGAATTGTGGCTGATCCTGTGCCTGGAGCTGTGCCTGTTCCCAAAACCAGAGCCGAACTGCAGCACATTGAATGGACTGGAACTGTGACTGAACCTATGCCTTTGCTTGAGGTAAAAACATTCTGCTTATGAAGTTTTATAGACTCGAACTGCAGATCAGCCAGTGATTGTGGTTGAAGCCAGAATTGCAAATATTCCGAAGCATTTTATCCAAAAAAGATAACAAGATTGCTCCGAACTATTCAAGCTCAAGAACGCTGGCTAAAAGATTTGAAACAGCTTTGAAATTGCTAACGACTTCTGATATTCTTTGAGCTTCCCAAAAGCTTTATCTTGGGTTCAAGTAAATCAGCTTGGGGGACTTTAGTGGATTGTGGTCGTTTGGCAAGAATAAAGGCCAAAAAATCTTTGGCAAAGGATGAAAATTTCCTAATTTTCTTCGCTCTAATTTGACGTAACCAGAACCACTGAACCAGTTTAAATAGTTTCACATTTTCAGTCCTCTGAATGGATTCTGTTTATTCTCCCCGAAATTCAAAGCATCTCCGACTGAAGGACAATTGCTTCTCATGATCCCCGGTGACTGATTTGCCAGCCTCGTTTTATTTGAAAATGCGTCTTTCGTCCGGGCAGCCGTCATACTCAATTGGAGATTTTATTACTGAAGTGGCTGGCAATTGAAACTCGTAATTATGCAAATTTGTGCTTGATTTTCAACTGATTTATGGCAACGCGACAAGTTACAGGACCCTCAGCCGCACAATTTCAGGATGTTTGCCCAACCAAAAGCTCTCGAGAAAACTGACAGGGAAGCGCGACCGGCGGCCTCGACTGTCTAGGCGGGCAGATGCGGGGATGCGGAGTTGCCTGGCTCACTGCCTTTTGTTTCCTTTTCGTCTTTTGTGTTATCGTAAATTTAACAAGCAAAGGAAGCAGCAGCCGAGCCTGCCCGACTACAAAATACCCTGCATCAGTTTTCAGGCGACCAGGTGGACAGCTGGGTAGCTGGACAGACGGACAGTTGAGCAAAGCTAGTTTGGGGATCTACGCTAATTCTTTCCCTGTGTAATTTATGTACGAAAAAGCTGTTTATACCCTTGTTACCCCTGCAAGGCTTAAGGGTATAATCAGGTTTTTTTCGCTCTCTATCGGTGGGGTCTGCTTTTTTTTACCCTGCCATAATTCCAGGCTGCTTGGCTGTCTAATGAAGGTGTTGATGGGTGAGCGAGGGACTGGAGGGTGGGGGCGAGTGTGCGCGTGTGTGTGTGTGTGTGTTTCTAACGCCTACTCAGAAATAACATTTGTAGGGGTAATAAATTCTAAAGATAATACACAGGCCGGCCCATAACTCCAAAGTGCCAGTCCGCAGCTGGGATAGTCGTCCTGATGCCGTGGGGGATCCTCTATTCCAACAACAACAACAACAACAAAAGCCAGCAACAGAGCTCATATAAATTTGCATGTTCACCTCTGTGTATCATTCGGTGTGTGTGGCTGTGTCGGTTGAAATATTACACCTGCTGATTTGAGAATTTTAAGCTTCTTCTTCTTCTACAGATTCTTGTTGTGTTTGGTGTGCGTGTGTGTGTGTGTTATCTGTGGGAATTAGCTTAAATAGACACTCCAATTACAATGACCGCTTCTCGGGGCGCTTTTTCACCTCGTGCGTGTGAGGATGCGTTGATTAGCAAACTGACGAACCGCCTGGTGTCCTGAGTCCTTTGTCCTGTGCTCTCATTTTCTTTTTAATTACCAGCTGCCGACTTCAGTTACAAATAAGCAAAAAAAAGAGCAGACTTCCCCTCCAGACAGCATTTTTCACTCACGACGCGTCGGGGTAAGCGATCCAAAGGATTTTCGTGGTAGTGGGGGCAGGACTGCTTGTTAGGCGACACTGAGAGCCTGCGAGCATAGGGGACAGGTCTGTAATTACAATTCAAATACGCTTGCCATGGAAATAAAAAGCAGCAGCATTTCCCGCACGAGCTTGAGACAAGCGCGTGTCACGAAAAAGCGGCGAAAGGATTTAATTTTTGACTTGTCGATATTTAAATTAATTAATCCTTCCAGAGACTGTACAGCTGCAGTTTTAAGAAAGGAGGCTCCAAAGAAAAACTGCTCTGATTTTGGTATTTAAATCGATAAAGGACACACAACAGAAAAGAGAATTCAAAAGCGGAGCAGCCTGCTTTGAAGATCAGGAGCTTTGAACATGCAGAAAAAGGTTCAAGCCTCAGTGAATTTATTATCGTCCTTAAGACAATTTTGGGGGAAACTTTAATGATTTTTTCAAGTCTTCTGCATTCTCGAATTAATTTCTCTTTAAAGAATTTTAGGAGCATGTCCTCAAGTCTCTAAAGAATCTTGTGCTGAGTCTTTTAAAGGGTCTTAGGAATCAAGAATTAAGGCTAAATCTGTTAAGCTCTTCAAACGGCCTTAAGAACCTAAAAACCATCTGTTCGAAGATAAAATTCTGAATGTAAAACCGGAAGAGAAAGATTATATGAGACCTATAATGAGAACAAAAGCCGAGGAGAGTAAATTTCAAGCCTGATGTTCCCCACATACAAATCAGACCTGAAACTTCAGAGCTGATTCCAAATTCTTGAGGCCTCAAGACAAATTAAGCCTTTTACCCCTTTTTGAAGGGTAACCAAGTTCTCCTCAATAGGATACGAGCTGGAGAGAACGAGATTAGAGTTTCACCCGCTAAATATCTTAACCAAGCCCTCTCGAATTATTGCTTAATATTTATCATCACGATTTCTCCATTTTAGCTCCGCTAGATTTGAATAGATAGAAAGAAATCAGACCCTTTACCCCTTTTGGAAGGGTAATCAATTTCTCCTCTACTAGGATACGAGTTCGAGAGTAAGAGATAAAGAATTTCTTCCGCTAGATTGCTTAACCAAACTCCCTCCCGAATTTTAGCCCCGCTAGATTTGAACAGATAGAAAGAAATTATTCCCCTTACCCCTTTTTAAAAGGGTAATTAAGTTCGAGTTCGTAAGTAAGAGATAAGGAATTTCTTCCGCTAGATTCTTGAACTAAACCCTCTCGAAAAGGTGCTCTGCCCGATTTCATGGTAATCCTCGTGTCACGCAGCCGGCGCTATGGCAATGAAGTCTGGCTGATTGCGAGTGTATTGGTATGTAAATAAAAGTAAATCCCGTTACCAATGCCAACAACAGTCGGTCGAAGGCAGCAGACGTTTCAGATGATCTGCCAGCAGCCCCTACCCCACCCCCGCCCCCCGGGCAGTCAAGTTGCGTGGCGCTTCCGTTTTCATCAGGCCACCCACACGGGGCACGCACGGGATGATGAAGCTCGGCAGCTCAGTCAACTAACTGACTGGGTTGGCCGGGGTCAGTGGGCCCGGGGAGTGGAGTGGGCCTGCTTATCGGACAGGGGAAGACGGCGGCTGTAATTGCGTCGAGCTGAGATCCAAATTGTTTGGGCGGTGCCACCCCAGCCAGTCAGCCAGCCGGGCGGGCAAAGGGCGTAGGGCAGCGAACCCCAGAGCTTTCCGGGCTCTGGCCTGTTCTCATTCCAGGACACTTCATCTCCGCTGAACCTTGAACCGAACCGAAAGCAAACCAAACCGCAGGAGTGCACTTCATGTAAATGGGCGGCCGTGTTATATTTCGCGGCACGCGCTCACCTTTTTATATCAGTCGCCCCTCATCTCCATGTGTGTGTGTGTGTGTGTGAGTGTAGACAACAACAAAGGGAGCGTAGAGCCATCTGAAAGTAAGTGCGCGCCTGCTGAGGCAAAGGGAAGGAGACGAAGGCCCAGCGGAGTTCAGTTGGCGGGTTGCCTGCGGCCCCCGAGGTGAGCCCGTTGGCCCTTCGCTAAAAACAACAACAAAATTATGTCATAAAATGTTTTTGCGTTTTGTGCTGCTAATGTGGCGCAGAGCGGTTTCCAACACACACACTCACACACACACACACACGTAGGGAAACTGGCGCATTAAAATCACCAAATACAAATACAATATGCCTCCCTTGCCGCCCGACCAGCGGCCATTTTGCTGCTCAGCTCCACTCGACTCCTCCACACACACACACACAGGGCCGTCGAGTTCGCCAGGGGGAACTTTTATGTTTATGAAAAATTACGTGAGAGCCGTACAAAAGGAGCAGCCGTCTTGAGGGAGCGGGAGGAGACCGAGAAGGCAGGCGAGTGTGGGGAGGTTTAAAACGTTGTCGCTGTCACCGCTGTGCGCCTGTAACGGTAAAATGGGTGCCACCCAACTTTTATGATGCACCCAACCAACGAACTGCCGCCTCCTCCACCCTCCTAACCTCTGGGTAGTGGTTGGGTGGGTGGTTGATGTTGCCACATCATCATTCCCCCACCGCAGCAGCAGCAGCGGCGGCAGGAGCAAAGCACCCGCAGCAGGACACACGGTGGATCCACAAAAGTGACTAACTTTCAAAGTTATACGATAAAAGGCGCTACAAATTTCGATATGGAATATTTCCGTTATTACCCACAGCTGTGCTTACAAAACAAACACCCCCACCCCCCCCCCCCCCCCCCCCCCCCCCCCCCCCCCCCCCCCCCCCCCCCCCCACCCCCCCCCCCCCCCCCCCCCCCCC
>JBAMCP010000485.1:20258-50233 GCA_037075105.1 Lissocephala sabroskyi | reverse complement strand
GGGTGTAAAGAACAACAACAAATCATGTGAATGCAATTAACGGCCATTAGCTGAAATAATAAAAAATTTAAGCCCAGCCGGACGGACAATGGGGCATGTCCGGCGAGGCTGTTGCAGCACTCACCGTTTTAGGCCACCGGGCTCGACTGCATCGCCCAAGCCCCCGCCACCGCCCCCTATTAGGTTTTGGTCGGCTAATGAAGTCCGGGAATTAATGCCGGAATTCAGCAGAAGCGGCAGGACGGCGGACGGCGTGGGTGGCGCCGCCGCTGTCGATGTTGCCGGAGCCATTGCAGTTGTTGCTTTGGAATTTATCTGGTTTTGCAAAAGTGTTTCGAACAATGTGGCCGGCAGACCGACGGTCGTTGCCACCGCCGCCGACGCTGGCGCTGCAGTTTTGGCAATTGTCGTGGCCGCCACCGCCGTCGCCGCCGACGCAGCCGGCAAAGGGGAGGCTGGCGTTGTTGCTGCTACAGTTGCGGCCACTGTCGTTGTTGCTGTTGTTGGTAATGGCGGCGTGGGACGCAAGTAAGGATGGTAGCCCTTGGCGGCACCTGAAAAAGTCGTGGTCGCCGCAATGGCGCCCGTTGCCGGTGTTAAATTTTCTAAATACTTTGATGGCAATGATTGCTGCTGGCCGTTGTTGCTGCTGCTACTGTTACTGTTATTGCAATTTAAATTGTTATTATCAAGGTGGCTATTATTGTTGCTGCTGTTGTTATTTAAATTGTAGACGCTGCTGCCGTTGGCCATTCCATTAGCATGGGCAACAGGTGCCGACAGCATTGCTGCTTGTGTTGTTTCAGTTGTTGTTGCTGCTGCAACTTCAGTGGACTCCGATGTTGCTGCTGGTGGTGTTGTCGTTGTTATGCCGCTTAGTTTATCCGCGCGAAGTTTCAACGATTGCAACATCATTTGTTTTATTTTTGTTTTTCCGAGTTTTCCGCTCGCTGGACTTTTATTTCCCGAGTGTTGCTGCTGCTGCTGCCGCTGTTGCAGTTGTTATTGCTAATTAGTTTTTGTGTCCTGCCGGCTGACGACACTCGCCTCGGCTACAACATTCGGCGAGCTTAGCAGGGCTAGTTTATTTTTTATAATTTATTTTTTATTTTTTTGTTCAGTCACACGGAATTTATTTTCTCTGCGCGCATTTATTTCCCGCTGCTGTTTGTTTTTGTCAATGTTTATCACAATTGTGTTGCTGTCGTTTTAAGTTCTTTGCATTTTAAATTGAATTCTCTCCTTTTTTTTAGACACTGAAAAACGCGATTTTAAGCCGTCGCTGCTGCAATGAAAAACGAAAAAAAAGGTTTAATTAAAAGTCCAGGTGAGTAAAAAAATTAATATGTATATTTTTTCAATGACTGCACAAAACATACTAAGCTTAATGGAGTCTTACTTTCGCTGTCTGATACAAATTAAATGCTCTTCATAAAAAATGAAAAAAATCATTTAATCTAATGATTTTTGTTCTGGTTATGGAAGAGACTAAAAGTCTCTCGATCTATATCTTTTTTGTATTAATAACTTGGAAACCAAAGCTTTCTATATGAGTTTTTTCTTATACTTTTAAAAACCCTTTCCCTGCCAGAGAACTCGCAGATTTTTGGGTTTTTTTCTCACCTTAAACTGTCGAAGATTCTCATTAAAAAAAATCACTGTTGATTCATTAATATTATTTTCATTTTAAGCGACACAATTTACAAAGAATTTGTGAATAAAACTGATCGGATTAATGGAAATTAACAAGGAAAACATTATAGATAAATTGAGCTCCAAATTGGTCAAATAAGCGCCTTATAATTCAATATTTAGGATCATAAAATTAACTCAATTTGAGATGCCAATGATATTTTATTATAATTTATCAGAAATTGCCCTTCAGTTGGAAAGAATATTGCCACTTCCTGAAAATCTTTTCTGTTCTTATTTTAAAAGAGCTGAAGAATCAGGCGTACAATAAAGCAATAGAAATATTGTAATTAAGTAAATTTATTTCAATCAATGCAATTTTTTTTTGTTGGTTTTATGCCACAGATCGATTTATATAAGAAATACCAAGCTTACCGCCTTCAATCACAGATTCTAAGAAGAATTTATATATGGATTCTTGAATCACAACATTTTCACCCAGAAAACATCTAAAAATTTGATCCTGTCATTCGCATTTAATTTTTTTTATCTCCCACAATCTCTTTTAAATATCCCTAATATCCTTTACCATTAGACAAAACCGGCAACAATTCTTTAATTATTGTCCAATTGATTAGCCATGAATTGAAATTGTTTAAATCGCTAGAAAAACCACAGATGAAAATGACCGACAGTTTCGTTCTAATTGTTGTTACTGCAGCGGCAACTGTTGTTGTCGATGTTGTTGTTGTTGCTGTTGCCACCAATGCCAGCGGCAGCGGGTAAATGCAACGCTAAGCGCATTTCAATCGACGCATATTGACAGACTGACCACAACCACTTGGCCACTTGACTGTCTGCATTCAAGTGGATGCTTTGATAAAGCGCAAATAACCCTCCCCCACCCACACACACACACACAGGCGCATCTCTTATATGATATTTGCGGCTGTCGTCGAGCAGATAAGCAGGGCACACACACACATGCAGAAAGTCAGCGGGTGGGTTAATGGGCTGGCGGGCCTGTGGTGTTGACCAGGCATGCGTGGCTTTATGTTTTGGGCCAGCCAGCCAGCTAATTAGTTAAATTGAAATCAAATTATTTGTTGTCGCACTTGACTGGCCGCAGGCCGGGCGCCTTAATTAACGCGCTTGCTTCAATCTCACACACACACATCGGCCTGAGTCTGAGTCACTTGCCTATCAGGTGCGTAGGGGCGATCGGCCATCAGTACGTATACGTGATGAATTCGTGGTGTTTTTCAGTTTTTATTTATTTGGCGGGTAGTGGAATTTTCACTTTATGCCCTGACGGATAATCACTCGAATATTTTCCACTTTTGCCTTACGCCTTTTGTTGTTGATTTTCCCCTTCCCTGTATAAAGTGCACCGTTCGCATATTTTTCCTTTTTTTTTTGGTTGGGGATTTTCTATTTTTGGTTGATTTGCTCGCTCGTTCGTTCCGTTCGCTTGCCACGGCGTAGCGCTCGCAACTGCCACGTCCCAGGCGTTTGAGTCGCTTGTTGCACCCCAAAATGTGGCAACCAAGCCAGCCAGCTTATCCTGGACATCAAGCGGCGCTGTCGTCAGCGCTGCCTTACCGTCCGTCCGCCTGTCCGCCCACCCGCGTCACCATCACCGTCACCGTCGCTGGGTTATGAGCAGTTATCGATGCTGCTGCTGATGAGGCGCCACGCTTGCAGCAGCTTTAATAAAACATCAGCCACCGATAAATAAGCCCACCCACCCCAGCCGAACACATGGAGCTTCCTTGCTGGGAGCCGTCCCCAGCGTTTGTCTGGCCCAGCAGCTGCATGATTATCGCCTGTCGGTTTTGTTGTTATTCGTCTTGTTGCTTTCACTGTCACCTTGTTTGAATACACTTTTCAAGGCAGGCAAAAAATCAGAGTGCTTGTCAACTAAACGCGGAGGACGACTTCATGTAAATTCTTCAGAAGGTTTGAAAAGCTCGTTGTCTTCTGATTTTAAGCTTTTATTTTTATATAATACCGGATTTAATATTTAGCTATAGTTGTGGTTGGGAATGACTCAAATTCTTAAAGGCTTGAACATCGATTGAACAAGGAATAATTGAAAGTCGGGGAATTAAAAGTCGAGAAACTGAAAGAGGAACAATTGAACGACGAGCGACTGAACTACGAGCAACTGAAAGACAATTGGGTTCGTTTAGTCCTTTCTTCTCAACTTGCTCATAAAAAATGCTATACTTAGCCTGAAATTTGTGACTTTGAGCTTATTAAATTAATTTGAAAATTTCTCTAACAGTTTTAATTCCTTCAATCGCAGCCGTTCGCTGATTACTGCTCACTGATCGTATTGCAGTCGCTGCTCAGAATTTACTGCATTTTGTTTATTTATTTTATGGCAGTCAGTCAGTTAAATAAATTCTGTAAGCCTGTAGCTTCCACAAATACCCACCGGTTTTCATGCGACTAAGCAAGAAACGAGATTTTCCTGACAACAAGAAAGAGTATTCGTCGTTCTCCTGCTTTTATTTAAATTCTTTTATTTGTGCCCCGCATTGTTTTATCTATTGGTTATTGAGTGTGTCCCTTCTATTTGTTGGCCTTTGTTTACACACGCAGTGAGGCCAACAACGGGGGACCAAAAATCCTTTTGCTCGCCTCGAGAACCCCGACAGCTTTCCTTTGAAAAGTCAACCGCCTCCCCCAAGAGCAGCCACCGTCGTTGCCTTTATGGGCAAATATTTTGTGCCTCCGGCTGATTTTTAATTAACTTTGGTGAGCATATTTTTCATGCGGCCTCCCACCCGCTGCTCATCTCTCTCGGTGGGTCTGTTTGTGTCACTGGATGGTAATCGCACTTGGAGGGCAGCCTATTGTGTGTTAATGAATAAAAGTTGCTCTTGGCCAGACTCTTGGCCTGGCCTTTGGGCCTCCTTGCCTGCTCGGCGGTGGTGACCCAAATTATTGAATTAAATTTGATTGAAAATGCAGTCGTGCCCAGAAAGAGCAGGGGAAAGAGCAATGGACTCAGCGGGAGAATGTCGGCTGGGTAAACTTCCCCTGGCCATTCCCATTCACTTGTTGAACGGAATGTCGGTTATCTTATCGCCCTGCCAGTGAGCGCAGCGTTGTTTATTGAGACGCAAAACCTGGCGGTGCCGACAGCTGGCAAGGCGAGCGGATCGTTTTCAAAGCAAAAACCAAATGGATATATGAAATTTATGTGGAAACCAAAAACTTTCAAGACATTCTACTCACTTTAGGTTGAAGGTTTCTTTGAAATGTTAATTGTTTGATTGAAGGATGCCGCTTTCAATTTCCATATGGCACACAAAAACCGAATCAGCACGAAAGCCACTGGCCCGACCACGATTATCAGACTAGAAAAGCCCAATTACATTAGCCTTGTAGACACCAACGAATTTCCGACGGACGCCAACAAGCAGCGACTCAAATTGAAACTGCCCTGCGGCAAGTTGAACGCAATGAATTCCCGGTGACAGTGACGACCGCGCGACAGCGACCACGAAACTCAACTAACTGACATCGTACAGAAAAAAAAGAACAACAACACCGCGATTCGATTTCATAATTTCCCACCCGAAAACCCTCACACACGCCCCGCCAAGCCAATTTCACTCACTGCCCGGTATCTTTTCCACCTTCCACCGAGCCGAGAGCCCGATAAGAAAATACCGCCGTTTGTATTGGTGGGCTCCTCTTATCTCGCGGGCTGATAAGAATTGCTTATCGCTTAATTGTCTGGTGATTGTTGTCAGCGACGGCAGTAGTGCCTGCCTGCCTGTCCACAGGTAAAAATGTATACCTTCTTCAACTAAGCCCGCTACTCGGCGTGGGTAGCACTCGAAATGCAAATATCTGTCGGGCGGCAGTGACGGCAGAGTGGGGAGTAGTTGGGGCCTTTGGTTGGTGGTGCGTCCAGTGGGATTTTTGTTTGAAATTAGGTGATGGATTTAGGGGTGGTTAGGTGGATGGGAAGTGGTGGGATCTTCAGGCTTATGGGGTTTAATTTTCGGGAAGAAATTAATTAATTTACAACTTCAATTGGAACTTCTTAGGTTTCATTAAATGTATGAAGACTAAAATAGCTTAAAACTCTATCAGTTCATAGGGAAATATAGATATCTGATCACCTAGACATGAATCAAGAATCCGTACTTATTGGATTCACAGATAATTTGGCCTATTTTTCGAATTAGAATTAAATTTGAAGCGTGAGAAGGAAACTGAGAATTCTTTCGACTTTTTATTGACGTTTAAATTAGAATGAAACAAAAATCCATTAATTTAGCGATAAATAGAATCACCAATTATAATGCGGAAGATAATCCAATGCATCTCTGACTTTGATTCACGATACAAATTTGCGAGAATTATAAAGAAAATGGGAATATTCCAATCATTTAGGAAACTAAAATTGCTTGAAATAAATACTTATTCGCCTTGAGCCCGAGGGATGTGAAGAAAAAGAGAATCTTGGTTGAGATTATTCTGATATAGGAATCTTCTCCTTTTAAACGAACCAACGAAATTTTCCGGCCGAAGCCTCCATCACATGCGTTTTCCCTGTGCTTTGTTTTCCCCACTCATCAGCGTGCGGAACCTTGGGATTCTTTACTTACCAGCTGCCCCGTGGGCACCCTGTAGCCTGGCCTATTTACCCACCTCAGATTAGCGGTGAACAAGCCCAATGACGCAGTCCGAGCGGCGACTAAACAGACCGACACGCGGCGGCCGTAGTTTTTCGTCCGAAAGTCACTGGGGTCGGTGTATCTAAAATTATCGCCAACACCTGTTTATGGTCATATTTAACCGGTTTTATCAGCGACAGAGGGGACTCTGGGCTATTGCAGACCTTGGCGAAATGACGAAAAGGCACGGACAGTTTCCAGGCAAAGGAAATCGCGTTAGCCGCACACTCGACAAAGCCGCATCCGCACTATAATGGTCATAAATATAAACTAAACCCGCAGACACACGCCACGGACTTCCAATATCGAAGTCGAGGTAAATAATCGAACGGCACTTGTCCGACGACCGGGCGGACGGGTCGAAAGAGCCGAAAGGAAAAATTGTAACGGTCAGAAATGCCCGAAGGCGTGGATGGTAATAGAATCGATGGCTATGCGGCGGGGAAAGACCAATAAACATGCCACGTAGTCAAAGTATCGATGGATTTGAAAAGGTTCGTTGGGCGGTCGGTCAGTCGTGGCTCTTCCGACGTCCAGTGCGTGGGAGCGCACAGCCGTTGGGCCCGACCGACCGACCTCCATCCCCCCAAGGCCCATATGACCGCCATAAAGATATATTTAATTGTATATGTAAAGGTAGCAATTGTACATAGAAGGAGAGCGGGAACGGGGACGGCTGTGGTGGTGGCGCCGCCGCCTTTGTCATTGCACCATCAAATTATAATGGCCGGCATTTTAGACCTAAATGTGTGTCACTTTACACATGGCCAGTTAATGGCCTAGAACCATCCCTGGCTGTGGCTTTTTAGCCGATTTACCCCTCTGTAGGGCACCTGTAAGCCCAACTGGAGATCCAATCCCATGGCTCTTATCCGACGGCGGGTTTATCTAATCGGGAAATCTAATCTTGCATAGCTTTTGGGCCAACTGAGTGATAAGTGTCCGGCCCAGTTACCCTCGGTTTCCGTCCATCCCCCAACTTCACTTTCCACATTTCGATTTTCCCGTGTTTCCTCCATGTTTCGGTCTTTGGGGGTCCGTCGTTCCGATCAATATTAAATTGGATTTGAGCCATTGTTACTCCAGGCCAAGTCGGTGGGATGGCCGGCCAGACGAACTGGTCATGTGTGAGGGTGGCAAGCGTGTTGGCTAAGCGGAAAATTTAATAATTTATACGCTCGGTCGGAGGAGTGGACTGGAGGGCT
Source organism: Lissocephala sabroskyi (assembly GCA_037075105.1). Taxonomy (NCBI): domain Eukaryota; kingdom Metazoa; phylum Arthropoda; class Insecta; order Diptera; family Drosophilidae; genus Lissocephala; species Lissocephala sabroskyi. The sequence goes on along the minus strand of JBAMCP010000485.1, from coordinate 42,696 downwards.
GTTGGTATTTTAAGCGGACACCACCACAAAAAGCCTTTCAATGGGATCGCTTGGGATGCAGTCAGTCAGACGCAAAGGCTAAAGGGCAACCAATTTTAACCAATTGAATCAATTTGAATCCCAGGGAATTTGTGGAAGTAAACTTCGGCTACCTTTTTATCGGTGGTCGTAGACTGAATATGTTTTCAATTTGAGGTAATCAAGCCAAGCAAACGAAATGGGATTTTGGTTGAAACAATGAAGATTGGGAGATTTCGCTTTTCAGACTTGATTTGCTCTTTCAATTTAAACTGTTTTCAACTTCAATACTTCGATTGATTAAAACTCGCCAACTTTCAATTAAACATTGTGAAATGAATGAAGGAGAAATGCGTTAAATTAAATTGAAGCAGTTGAAATTTACTTTTCTTTTGATAGATTTATTTTTAAGTTACTTGTGAACTGAGTGCGAAAATAGAATAAATTTACATTAGAAAAATAAAAGTTCATTTTTAATTCAAATTTCCTTTTAAATATATCCGCCCGAAAAGGCATAAATTTATTCTATTTGAAATTTATAAAAATATAAAATCTTTGCAGCATTTAATAGTTGCCTTTCAATTGAAAGCTTAGCGCGTTCAGGGTGGAAATATTTAAAATATCGATTTGAATTTACATGTGAAAATTTAATATGAAAAGCTTCTGTTCGCAACCGCAAGGAAAATTACAACCCTTTCGGTTTGGGGCAAATGAAACCACATAAACTCAGACGCCCCGAACCCACCCAGCCAACCGACCGAACGACCGACCGACCAAGCGGATTCAATAACATTATGAGAAATCAAACTGTAAAATCGAAGAGCAGTGGAAAACCACGAAAATGTGGTTGAAATGCTACAAAAGCCAAACACACAGTTTAGTGGTCGGCTGTCAGCAACAACAACAACAACGACAACTGCCCATTGAACAGGACAATCAACTCGGACAGCCGTCGGGCGAAGAACAACAAGGACTCCCAGCCGTACAGAACTACTAATAAAGACGACCAGACCGACCGACTGTCCAACTGCTCGACTGCCCGACCAGGTAAACGAAAAGGCCAACAAAGAAGCCCCCCAAGCGGATCGGCTCCGGGGCCGAGCACTGGAAGCACAAATAATATAAATTAAATGTGGCGTCTGGAGAGGCGAGAAAGGCAAGAAAAGCTCCGGCGTCCGGGGACCGTGTCCGAGCACAAGTCCAGGGGGGCCAGAAAACTCCTGGCCGAGTAATTATTTCCGGCAGACTGGGCCCCCGGGAATGGGATGTGGTGGGGTGAGGTCGGTTCAGTTTGAGGTTTGACTTCGACTGCCGCACAGGACACTTAAACCGTAAGTGGATAGGGCGAGGACAATCCGGGCAATAATTTTGGTTGACATGCTTGCGGTAATTATTGACCGTAATGACAAACCCAGAAAGGTCGAAATTGAAGTAGCAAATGCTTTTCAATTTCGGATTTAATTAGAATCGATTTCCAGCTCCATCGGAATATTGCTTTCAATATTGGTTTAAGGAAGAAAGCGGAAAATTCCATTCCACATCCAATCAGACTCTTTCAATCAATAAAAGTTTTGCTTTCAATCTTGAAGTCTTTCAATCGTTTCCAGTACTTTAAGTTTTATTCAGAATAGTTTAAAATTTGGATTTCGTTTTTATTTTTAAATGTTTTTTTTTTTTTTTTTTTTGGCTTAATATTCTTATTTTTTTCTTACATTAATTAATTCCACTTCTATAATTCATGAACTGCGTTTAATTTCTTCAATCAACCGTTTCTTCAACCGTTGAAAATACATTCAATCATCTTGAACTTCAGTTTCAATCGAAATAGAGCTTTCAATATTGTAAGATGAATTTAAATAAAAATTTCGGTATTCGTATATTCCAGTGGAATATTTTTATAGTTTATCTATGAAATTTTAATGTCCGCCATAAATCGCCTTAAAATTGTCATCGTTCCCATTCAACCGAACTGAACTTTAGTGAACTAAAGGAAACCGCAAGTTTTGCGCTGGATTTTTCTTTGCTTGTCTTTTGGCCATTTGATTTGTCAGTTAATCGTTGGGATCTTTGATATATCGCCCGACTGTCCGCCCACCCGAATCATGTCGACTGGACCACACGGACAGCCAGCCAGCTGTCCATTTGGTTGATCGAAAGTTTTCGTCGATGTTTCAATGAGGCCGCCTTATTGTTGTTGTGGTTCTTGTTCGAAACAAACTAATTAATAATATTTTCTTGACTCGATCTAAATTTAGGCTCCCGCTCTTCGCTAATTTGGTTCCAATGTCGGACGAAAAAACACAGCGAATGCTGGACAGCCATCGAATTTTCTTTATCAGCCGATTCGGCTCCCGAAAATAAATGAGTTGTGTGTGTCATAAATTCTAAGGGGGGAAAATAATCACCGAAGAAAAAGATTTGTAGACGCATAAGAAATAGGAAAGCACAGCAAAGAAGACTGAGATTGACGGAAGGTTGTGGGCTTCTTGGTAACTCTGATTTGCCCTCCATGAATAAAGAATTTCTCTCGACAAATTGCTCAACAGTTTCCCTGTGAGAAAACATGTAGGAGCCGCGGAGGGAGGAGGGGGCTGTGTATATGGGGTGGTTGTTCTTTCAATTTGCCCGACGACGTAAATTTCTTAATTCACTTGATGGGTGAAGTGCGAGGTCAAATCTTTCAGTTGACACAAAGCAAACGATCTGCGCTCGGCCCCATCGACCCACCAGTCCCCGTCTCTCTCCCTCCCTCTCATTCATTCTCCGACTGTCACAAACACAAAACACGCAGAGGGAGAAAAAAATGCGTCGCCGGGAGAATGAACACAAAAAAAAAAGTGAAAATGAATTAAGAACGCGGAAGCGAAAGTGCACTGAGGCTGCTGAGTCTGTGGCGGTGGCACAAACGTGAGTGCAAAAGAATGTGAACAGATTCTGGAGAAAATTTATTAAAAATAAACCTTACAGAGTTTTGCATTTATGTTTAGTAAATCTCAAATTAAAGCTTGCTTTTCTAAAGAAATATATTAAGATTTATTTGATTATAAGCTTAGTTTTTGGGTTTAAGAAATCGGCTTCTTATTTGATAGATTTAATAATATAAATTTATATATGTAATTTCTCGTTTAAGCCTGGTATGTATTATGATAAGAATATGATAAATATATATTTAAGGATTAATTTATAATTTTACCTGTTACTTGTTGACTTTAAATTTAGCTCTGAATTAGTTGGATTTAAATTTAATTTTCCTTTCTTTTTATTACAACTTTTTTTTTAATAATACTACAATTTATTTACTTGACTCTTCATTTTTATGCAACATTTCTCACAGTATATTGATTTTAAATAATAATTTTTTTTTATTATATGATTTATATTTAATCTTTTGTTATTTTCTATGCAAAGCAAAAAAACTTTCCACTTTTATTAAAATATCAAATTCTTTTTGGTATTGATATTTTCCATATTTTCCATTGACTTTTTCATATTTCAATCATCGCAAATTTTGTTTGGCGAGATTTTGAAATTTCCATTGGCCTTTTTCATGGATTTTCTTTTGATTTTCCACACTTTTCGACGGGCGATGCTTTGGAATCAATAAATTCGCCCATTGACACTTCACATTTCACACAAATCCACTTTGAAATTTATGGAAAAAAATACACAGAAGTAAAAGAAAAACACTTGCTGTTGGTTTTACTGTAGCCTTTGTTGTTGTTGTGCGGCATTAAATTTTCCAAAAGGAAATTCACTCGACCGATTTTCGTGTGCACGAATTGCATGCGGCGGCGTTGGCACTGCAAGTGACATGATTTCCATAAAAACGCAATCCACCGAACAAAATATTAAAATTAAAATTAACAAAAAAAGACATAAAATCTCCGCACCCAAAAGTGGCTGGTTGAACGCCTCCCACAGCCCACGGACACGGACCCGGCGCGCCGGTTGAATGCGGACGACAACCGCCAAGCGACCAAGGAGCCCCCAGAGAGCAATGACGGCGACGGCAATGACGACGACGACGACGACGACGGCACCGCGACAGCGTCCAAGAGGCACTGGCGATGCGAGCCGATCGGTCGGCCGGTCGCCCCAATGGAGGCTGTGGGCAGCGATGCCGGCAATCGGAAAATAGAAATCGAAGGGGCGGGAGGAGAATTAAAATAAAAATTCATAATTTATAAAAATATAAAAATAAATAAAACGCAGCAGAATTTCGCACACAACACGTTCGGGAATATTTAGAAATTAATTAATTTCGCTTTTCTTCTTCGTGGCGTGCGCGCGTCCCCAGGAAAAAGCCGTGTAAGCGAGGGGGCGGCGATCTACACCGTCCGCCTCCTCGTTTTCGTGTTATTCGCAGAAAACATACAAAAAATAAAATATGCAAAATTGGTGAAAATTCTGTTTGCGTCTGCCGAGCGCCGGGCCTCTCGATCACTCATGAAAGCGACGCTCTCTCGGCGTCGGATCGGTTGTTGTTATCAATTGAGAAATTGAAAGTCCGCCACTGCGTTTAATTTTAATGCCAAGACTCTAAGCATTGCAAATATTTAATATAAGAGTCAGATGTATCTTTAGATTTCAGTTACTTTAAAATTTCGTATCTCTTCTTTGCGTTCAACTGGGTGTCATTCCATTCTTCGCTAAAAAGTTGAACACCCGAACTTTCAATTTACCGCTTCTTCTGGTTGTCCGCTTATGTGTTTCCATTTATTTTCGGTTAAGTTTTTCTATAAATGTCGTTTTCAATTAGCTCTTCAACTCAGACTGTTCTAAATTTGTGTATTTTCAGACTGTTCAATATTTCTGATTGAAGGCGAGTTGAAAGCGCGGACATTCAACTGTCGAATCAATTCAAATTGAACCAGAGTAAGTAGATCTTCCCACTTAGCCCTCTCCGTCATTTTCTCATTCTTTTTTATATTATTGGGCGGGGTTAAATGCCTAAATTGAATTGTTTTCTAGCTAATTAATTAAGTAATACAGCTTAATTAGTTCTTCAAAGTCATCCATTAGTTTTTGAAAGACCCAAAATTGACCTTTCAATTATTTTCCAGCAAATCAATCACTGCGGATTTGCTTTCAACACCTTATCTTCCATTTTCTCTTGCTGTCTCTGATCTTCTCAGATCGAAAAAAAAAACCAGCTGATCAGCTGATTCAATCAATTGTTTCCATTGTTCTCATTGAAAGCAAGCAAATTGAAAGCTGGCACTGGCAATCTCCGCAGTTCGTTTTGCTCTTGGTTTCTGCGTCTCTCGGCGGGAGAAATAGATCAACCTTACCGAAAACTAAACAAACGACTGCCTGTCTTACGTGGAATGAGAAATGTTATTATAATTTTAATGGCTGTCCGAGAATTCACCAGCGATCGTAAAGGTAAATCGATGGGGCAGCCGCCACCGCCTCACAGACAGACAGACCGGCTGTCGTGTGGATGGCGGATTATCGGGGGTCGTCTTAAATTAGCGCCAGAAGGGGGACCATCCATCCATTTATCGTGGGCGAGGTGGAACAAAATTTATACACCCTCCGTTGCGCATTAAAAATGTGTGAAAAATTCGTGCTGGCAAAGTGCCTGCTCCCCCTTCAGGCCGCCGGGAATCCTTTCCCTTCCATTACTTTTCGTTTGCTTCAATTTCGCAGCCATCGATCACTCGTCTGCCGGACAATGTCACGATCATGTCTGTCGCCGTTTACAGCAGAAAAGAAAGCCGGTCGGCCGGTGGCTTCTCGGCAACAAAAAAAAAATCTATAATTAAAATTTCCTGATCAGCGGCTGCCCGTTGATGCCACTCAAGTGCATAAGCCCCGCAGGGAACAATGGTCGGCCCGGCTGGCAGGGGTGGAAATTATCGGCAACTTAAACAAAACCAGACCGAAAAGTCCGCCATAATTTTGCACGTGTTTCGAATAAGTTGGGAAATCAGTTGGCAAGTTCGGTTCAACTTTGCAGACTCCCCCGTCCCCCGGCCAGGGGGCGCGGTTCTTCAAGGCAAACTTTCGCCAGGGCAGGGAATTTGTGCTTAAAAATGCGCGACCGCATTCATTAGCGCAAAATGGGCTAAATACTTGGGCAAAAAACCGAAAATCCTCGCCCAGTCGATCCTTCTTTTATGCGTCGGTCCGTTTGTTTGTTTGTTTGACCAAAGGATTCCAATTTTGGGTCGCGTGGGGGCTGCGGGAGACGCTTAAAGTTCCTCGTATGGCCTTTGGCCAGGATAGTTCCAGGAGCTGCCAACACAAACAGACGCCGGAGTGGAAGAAAGTTTTCCCTGCCCGACGACGACGACGACTCGCCGGGAATTCATTAAGTTGCCACTTTCCATTATATCGAGATGAAGAAAAATGCTCGGCGCTCGACTGCTGGGCGAATTTCTATGTTGGCCAGGGTTCGGCCAACCAGTCCAAATTTCGCCATGCATATTTTCGGGCGGGCCAGAAAAATTCCTCCCAAAGAACGAACACAGGCCTTGGATTGGTTTGTGGTGGGAAAAGGAGCGAATATTTTCTTTCAATCAATTATTTTTGGGCAGAGACACTCAATTAACATATTGAAATTGATGAATTGAAACTAAAATAAGTGAACTGAAAGTTGAATGGAAAATTGGCGGGTTAGATTGAAAGTTAATCAGAAAATTGAACTAGGATATTCAAAGCTCGCTTAATAGATTAATTTCTTCTCCTTAGAACTTCAATTATTTTCGGTTGGTTGCACTGGAATTTCTTGTTCTTTTTTCTGCTTAATTCCTTTCCCTCGAACGCTTCCTTTGGCGACCCTTCAAAGCCACACAAAATGGCGTCTGAGGAAATTGAATTCCTTGTCCAATTATCGGTTTGCTATCTGAGGTGTTGTGTGTTTTACAGTTGAATGGACAGCGACCCCGACCTTTCACCCCGCTCGCCAGCCACCCACCGCCTTTCATAATTTCCGCACTTAAGCTGAAAGCTGCGAGTGGGGAGACTGGAAACTTCTGCTTCGCCGAACTTTCCCTTAGCCAAGCACTTCAAATGTTTTAAATTACCAATGCACTCTTGCTAGGTGGCAAGTTTTTCTTCATCTGGAAAGTTGTTTTTCCCAACAGAAAATTGAAAAAAAAAAATATTGAACTTTTTTTCAATTTTTTTCTGCGTTGTTTTTGTCGATCGAAAAGGCGCGGAGCCTTTGCTTGTTTATGGCCTCGCTCCTGGAGGTGAAAATGTATGTCAAATTTAATTAATTTTATGATTTATACGCAAAACTTCGACCGCAGTTCCCCCCTCTCGCCAGGGGTGGCTGCCCGGGGAACGTCTGGTCAGTGCCGTTAAACGGCGTTAATGGTCGGCCACTGGCCCGGCCACGCCCCCTTTGACCACTTGGGTGCCATAAAAAGTTGCACCAAAAAATCACCCACTCAGCAGATCAGCCGCCTGGCCTCGCAGGAGGGACACTGAGCTTGCCCCACGCCCCCACCGCTGTAGGGACCGAGGGAAAATTTTTGACACCCGGAAACTAAACAAGTCACGTCGCTGGGCCATAAAATAGCTGGCCGCTTGCAAACTTTGCTTAGTTTTCGGCCAAAAAGTTCAAGGCCCAAAGCGTCGTCCTCCCCCTGCCGCTGCCGCTGGCTGCGTCGCTGTTGCGACTTCTGTTTCGCTTTTCGGAGGTGCGAAAATTTGTTTCGTCGCCCTTTTTGATTAGTCCCGCCCTCCAGGAGGGAGCGCCAGCTCAACTGAGTTCCATCTTGATTGGCAAAAGTTGCCGTTGGCTTGAAAGTTTCGGGACTGCCAACTGTTTTTCGGGAGGGCAGCCAGGGGGCTTGGGTGGCCGCAAATCCTTTTGCGGCAACTGCTTATCGTTTTTGCATTCATTTGTTTTCAATTGTAATTAATCTTGGAAACTTTTCTTTGACATTTTGTGGTGCCCGTCGGGGAAGGCAAAGCTGCCTTTGTTTGATGGTCGGTCGGTTGGTCGCTGGGGTCGTTGAAAGTTGTCCGAGAAACTTCTTGGCTTTTGGTCGGTGCCAACGTGTTACTGTCACAATTAAAATAAACTTTTCTCACTAATTGAAAAGTGTCAAGTAGAGTTTTCCTTTAAAACAGGAAGAAATATTCGCCTGGTTAAAATCTTTAATCGTTTCAATTTGGACCCATGCGGCTCTCAATTCAATCAAATTAAAGCAAACAACTCGCCGACTCTCCCCAACTCGTGCGCAGTTTAAAAGCCGCGGCCAGGATTGCCATTAAAACTAAAAGAAGAAAATGAAAAAGTTTTGTGGGTTTAGGAAAAGTTAATTTAGTGTTTTTATATATTTCATTATTACTCAATAAAAATACCATAAAATATTGTTTTTATTGGTTGCGGAAACATTAAGAAATAAGAATTTCGCAAAAAAACCGCAACAAATGGCAACTCTGAGCTAAGCGCAGCTCGCGCCCTTCTTATTGTGTCTACACCTGTTGCTGTCTCGCTCACTCCCATTGCTGGGCCTGCCAGCTTTACTCTGACTGCGCTTGCGCCGCTCAGAAGTCGCTCACCTGTCGACGAGTGCGGACGATCGTTCAGTGTAATTTTTATGTGATTGTGCTCGGGCGCGTGTGAAATAATCAAAGAGGGAAGACAGAAGTCACATAGTTAAACCATCAGCAAGGTAAGGCTTAGTTTAATATTAATTAGATTAGAAAACGGTCCCAATAAACTACAAAACTAAGTATAAGTCGAAATTTTCCTCCCTCTTCATGGAAAAAATCCACCTGCCCGCCACCGCGGCGCCGCTGTTTTCGTTGTTGTTGTTTTTCGGTATTGCGCAGTTGCTGCTGGCAAGCTTTTGCAGGCGATCATAGCGGTGCTTTTTTGCGTTGCTTATGCGCTTGCGGAGAAGAGAGAAGCCAAGAAGAAGCGGTTCATTTTGTTCTTTCTCTTTATTTTACCGATTCAATTGGGCTCTCTTTTGGCGTTGACGTTTCTGTGAATTCTCTTAAACTTTTCCTGCAGTCCAGAAGCTTCCAGGCGGCGTCTGGCAACTGAAACGACGATAATAGGCGAGAGGGCAGAAGAGAGGGTTGAGTTCGAGAATAGCAGCTGCACACGCCCCCCTCTCTGGCCATCCATTCGGTTGGGTGGGCGTAATGGTTATTCGATAGGCAATTCGATTTTGGGGCAAGTTAATGCGAAAATCTTGTTGCAAGCCACGCGGCTGCTGCTGGCGTCATTGTCGCTGCTGCTGTCCGCCCGGCGATTCGGTGGGGGTGGGCCGTTTCATTGTTCCAGCGTCATAATTCTTCTTGTAAGCTTCGGCCGCCGCCTGCTGATGAGGTGGACGAAGCTGGGCGGTGGGTGTGGCCAGGAAATGAACATCATTAATTTTGCTATTTTCGTATTTGCATTGAAATGCCATTTCTCGACATTTGCAGCCTGCCCACCCCCTCCTCATCCAATTGATAAAGACACACGGCTCCAAAAGGGTTGACCGGAAGAAGTTTTGGGGGGTGGGGGGAGTGGCAGCTGCTGTTTGCGATTGCCGCAACGTGACTTCATTCAGCCATCCGAACCACCCACCGCGACCATTTAAAATGGCCGCCGAACACAAAAACCGTCCTAGGGCATTTATCAATATGACTAAGAAGCCCATACATTGGCCAGGGGATGGGCGGGGGAGGTCAAAGGGCGCCGGCTGGCTGGCTAGTGAGTGTCACTTATTATGCGAATTGTGGCACGTCCGCTCGCAGCGACGAGTGGACAGAACTAACACGTCGCCTTGTCCCCACCCCCACTCCATGCCAGGACTCTACCGTCAGCCGTTTTCTCGGCTTGTCCGAAGTACAAAAATCAAAGCTAAGCACTTTGAATTGGATTGGCAGACGGGGTGAAGTCTGGGGAGAAGGCTAATGTCTCAATTGACCAAACGAGCCCATAGAGGGGGGAGGAGGTCGGCAGCTTAATGCCCAAGTTTCTTATTAATCAGCACAAAAAGTTCATCCCACACGGAACACACACGCAGCGATGAATTGCAATCTGCCGATAAGCAAATAACCAAAGCCGTTTACCCTCCCACACAAACACGCACACACATAAGCAATTATAGTTACCAGGACGAAGGAGGGGAGGGTGGTGGTCGAGGGACTGCGTGTTGGTTATTAACTTTTATGATCAGTTTGTGTTTTGCGTTGAACCGATTTATTTAGCTAAGCGGAATTAATTGGAATTTTACGTGTTGATTTTCAAAGGCCAGCGAAGGACGGAAATCTTCTCAATACGCCAGAGAAATCGGAGCCAAAGTTATATTAGGGAATATGTGTAATCGCTGGGAAGGAGTGTGTGTGCCCCTGTGTGTGTGTGTTGGGCTTTCCTTTAAGTTTTATTGACTCTTAGAGAGGATTTGGAATATTCATGAAAAGATTTAAATTTGATGGGATTTTTTCTATTTATGTGCACTTACTAATATTATTTATTTTCCCTTCGTTTAATTTTAAGTAAGAAATGTTTTCTTTAATTTAAAACTTGAGCTCTTTTTCTTCATTTTAAAATTATTTATTTTTTTTTAGGGATTTTTTTTATTTATGTGCTCGCTATTTTCATTCATTTTCACTCCATTTAATTTAAGTAAAGAATATTTTCATTTACTTGAAACTCAAGCGTTTTTTTTTCATCTTTAAATAATTTAATATTTTTTTCAACCTCTGCCATTCCTTATTTAATCTCAATATCCTTTTCCAATATTTCGAATTCGTTTATAAGCTTAAAATTGAAATTTCCTGCGTGACTAAACTCAACTTATGCTAGCTACAAATTTACTTTGTGCTAATCCGCTCAGCCCGCCCCTTCCACTCGAATCATTCAAAAACCTCTCCACAGGGCTATTGCCACGCCCACTTATGTGGATTTCTGTGTATGACGTTTAAGCCTACTCCATGGACAGCCCTCAATTGGGGGTGAAGTCTGTCAAGCGCTCCGAGGATGAGAGGTTTTGGGTGAGCTTAAGTCCGCCGGCGTCTGAAGTGGGGGGGCAGGGAATTCTCCTTTTTTTTTTGGGGACTGCAAATATCGGGAATGGGATGTTAAACTACACGAGAGCAAAAAGGAAAAATGGTGAAAGATTCTCGTAATTTAATTTAATTGAGAATATATTTCAAACATTATTTTTCTAAAATTCAAAACCGATCTGAGATTTCTTTGAATCTCAAAATAGTCGAAAGTTGTTATTTTCACCAATATCTTAATATGGACCTTAAATATTTGACGATATTGTTTCCATTAAATTAAATTCGTTATAGTCAGAGAATTCAATTTTTAGTCCGTCTTTGTTGAAAGCATTTTAAAATGTTTTACCACCTCAACTTTCGTGCGAATTCCAACGAATCAAAAAATAATTGAGCAGCCTTTTATTTTCGATTATTGAATTTTCCATCAAGTGCCATGAGAATCCTTAAATTCTTAATCGAAGTGAAGCCATTCGAAGTGTAAGCGATCTCGGGGAATCCGTCAACTTTCCATATGGCCACAATTTTTATATGGCCAAAAGTACAGAACGGTAGTTACTTGCAATTTACATTTACGGAACGTGCGCTAAGCCGCTTAAGCGCCCCACTCCGCCCCCTTACCGCATCCGCCCAGCCAGGCAAAGCCAACCGACCAGGTCGGCACGGCAAAAGGACTCAACCGCTTCGGCCGCCCGGCCTGTCCACCTCACTGCCTGTCATATTGATGGCTGGGCCGGATAAAGCCCACATTCCTAAAAAAAACAACTGGAAAGTCTTCCACGTGTGTTCATTTGTAGAAGAAATAACTTTTTGATGCCACCGCCCTGCCACCGACAGTCAGAGTTGCCGTGACACTCGCCGGTCAGCGGCAAAGGCAACAGCAACAAATGGAGAATTACTCCCTCGGCCCACCGCAGAATCAGTAAATGCGCTTAAACTGTAAAACACGAAGGCAAAAAATGCCGACAACCCTCTTCACATACATAAAAGTCCATTACTATTAAAAAAGTTTGGCGGAACCGGTGAAGGGCAATGGAAATGGCAAAAACGGGCCGACCATCCTGGCCAACATTGGCAGCATTTTTGGTTCAATTTTGTTTCCTTTGGACAAATCCAAATGTAGCAGGCACAAAGATGCCATCAAAGTTGCAAGTACCCAAGAACAACGACAACAAATCCTTAAACTTTTATGTGCTCTTTTCTACAAGTTCTGTCTTTATCGGCTTTACTCGAAGCTCTTAAGATCGAAAAAGAAAGACAGAGAGAAAACGGCGGAATGTGGAAATCTCTATAAGCTGTTTGGCATCCGCTTTTGAGGAACATCGTAAGATGATTGAAAACTTGAGTTCTTTTAAGTTCTTTAAGTTGAATTTTCATTGTAGTATTCCTATGAATTTGCCAGAATCCCAAGAAGATAAAGAAAGTTAGGAATTGGGGTTTCATTTTCTAATTTTAATTGTAAATTTCAGCTATCTCGTTTACGTTCTTGTTTTTTCTATATACTTAGATCTTTTATACAAGAAGTGCCTTAAAAAAAAAGATACTGAATCAATTTAACATTTTAAAATAATCAACAGTTTTTGATTTGCTTGGAAATTTCGTAGAATTGACTCAATCGAAGAGAAGCTTCTAAAATCCTTTGTAATCTTTTAAGGTGTTTCCCCTCTCCTCTTCCTAGTTGCTTCTCATCATCATTTACTAATTTATAAAAAGAGCATTGAATTTGGGATACTGAGAAAGAACCCTTTAATCGACTTGTTTATTTGTGCCCGGTAGTTCCCCTCAAAAGTTAACTCTTTGCGCCGAGAGCCGCTATCCTGTCGTTGTCTTCCCATCCGCAAACTTTGTTCCACAATCGAGAACAAAATTCACTCGACTGGATTAAAAGATTAGTGAAGAGATTATGAATCATGTGGGGCTATGCAGAGACGGTCAACGGAGGCCGGGCGGCGTTGGCGGCAGGATAAAGAACCCAAGTTCCCCATGGAGCACGCGAAAGTTGCTCTTTCCAGCGGGCTGCTGGGGAAGCGGCTCATGGGTTTGGGCATTGGTCTTTGGCAGGCTCAGTCATGGGGTAAACCCTACAGCCATGCCATCGGGGGCCAACGAAAGTCCTTTGAGGCTGCTGCGGCTTGTAGGACATGTGGCATGCCACCAACAACCACGCCTGCCGCTGTCAGTCGCCAAGTTTAAGCGCCTTACTTCATTCAGGGCATTTTATGAGCTGCCCAGCAGCTTCGCCCCTCCACGACCCTTTCGTTGTGGGGATTTCTGTTGTTGTTGGGGTGGATGGGTGGGGATATTGACAGGTTGCTAACGCGAGTTGAAAAAGGTTCGCCTGTCCATTCAATTTCAATTTGAACAAGTCAACCTTTCAACTTGCTGCATTTGAAGGGCTTTCATTTCACCAACAGCCATAGCCAGGACGAAAACGAGTACCCAGCGAACAGCCGGAGTGACCCTAATTTAACGCTTTGACAATTTTTAATTTTTATTTGAAAACTTTGCGCGCCACTCTGACCTCGCCCTCGGCTGACCCTCATTTCAAATGAAATTTTGTGCTGCTGAAAGTTGAGCGGCTCATTGCGAATTCCGTGTACCTTCGACTCGCATCCATCGACAGCGATGAAGGTCCAAAAAAAAGGGACGACGAAGTTGCCACACTCACGTTATTTCCGGTTGTTGTTGTTGTTGTTGTTGGATGCGCTGCAAAGCAGCAACACCGCTAAGAAGTCGAAAAGTTTGTGCATTAATTTTATTGCAAGGCGTCTTGAATGACAAAGCGACTCACTGCCCTTCGGTCGAGCAATCCCTTTTTTTTTAGGACGTTTTATATCCGAGGTGGAAACTTTTCGATTAAGTTTTCCCCGAGCCGCTGGATTTTTTTTTCGTGACTCGTAAAGGGTCAGTAAATTCGGGGAAAGCTGTCGCAGATTTTTAACACTTTATAAATCGGCTGTTTGTTGTTGGGGAAAGGACGCAGTCGGGTTGGGTTTGAGGGTCCCTAAATTTGTTTACTTTTTGGATTAGGCGGCGAATCGCCGATTTTGACGGTGTTGGCTTTTTAAGCTGTTTGAGTAAATTAATTAGGCCTGGCCAGAGGCGACTGGAAATCAAATTAAATTCAAGTAGTTGAAAATTTACTCGAAAGGATTTAAGGGCCCCCGGAAGAGAAGCAGACGCCTCATTAAAGGCCAACTCAACTCCACTCTCAATTGGCCTTGTTTAAGCAGCTCTCGCCTGGCCGAAATCCAAAAAGGATAAGGACTATCGGACACCCAAGCAGCCCAGGGAGCTCCTGGGCACGGTGGCTTTATAACTAAGCTCTAATGCTCTCGGCTAAGGATACAAATTACAAAACAATGACATCAACGTGCCTGTCAACAACTTTCAGAGAGAATAGTTTTGCTGCAGGACACACTCGCCCGCACGCCCACTCGCACACACACCCATATCACCTGGCCGTTGGCCATAAGCATTCGGCGGCCCCGTCCCAAAAACGGCAGGTGCAGTGGACATTTCTGCCGCATACACACAAATTACGTGCCAGATTATGCCGAGCTGGCCGAGGGCCAACGCCGTCGGCGGGCTGAGGGCGGGGAGAGCAGTGTGGCCATTAGGAAATGCTCACGTCCGCCCGCCCAATTCAAGTTCAAGGGGAGGCTGACCAAGGACGATGCCGGAAATTCTCCTGGACGGTGGTTGGCTGGCTGGCTGGCTGTCCTGGGTCTCCTGCTGGGAGACTGGATTTAAATGAGCTCGACATGCATTTAAATGCAGGATGATTTGATTACAAAAGTTTCGGGGCAGACGAAGGACGCATTTCACTGGAGACATTGTCATCTTTGCCCTCGACGTCATCAACAATTGTGGGCGCCCTCAGTCTGAGAACAATGACAAACCGAAAAAGGATGAAACGAGTCCTTCACAACTCGGGCTTAGGCAGCTATTACCCCTTTGCCCAGGCAGCAGGCACGCCGATAAGAACCGGAACAACCGCCCAAGGTGCGAAAATTAATATTTGCGCTGAAAAACAACAACCGCAACAAGGACTCAGCCCCCCGCCCTCGTCTCAGCCACACAAACCAAGCTGCATTGTCTGTTGCCGCGTGCTCGTAATTAATTTCCTTGGCAGTGCATCACAAACGCCCCGGGAGGCAAACGCCCATCGCCCCTGTCGGCTCACCTTTGCCACGGCTTTTAGATCAAATGCATCACGCGGCCGCCGTGGCATCCTTTTGCCGTTTTTGTTGCCAGGCAGCGGGCTGTCATTGTCGCTGGCTCAGCCGTTGCCCCAGCCGCTGCTGCTGTCGTTGAGCTGGCCCGAGGATCTTATGCGGTTTATTGTTCAACTGCAGTTTTGAAATCGAGCCGAGCTGCCTCAATGCCACACCGCAGCCGCTGCAAGTCTCGAGGACTCTCGGCGTCTTCAGATCCAGTGATGCCTCAGCCTTTGTCTGCGTGTGGATGACAGCCACTAAGACTAATTTTGGAGTGCGTGTGTATGCGTAATGGTGTGTATTGGTATGGTGTGCGTTTCGTTCTCATCCTGATGACTTTACTGGTGGTTTTTGGTTAGCTCAGCTGCCCGACTCTGCCGCTGCCTGCTTTTGACTAACCGGCACTGCTTTGGGGCTCTTCAAATATGAATATATTCCCTCTCCCCCATAAATATGCTCATGAGCCATCGATACATCGTCAACTTGGGCAATGGCTTAGTTTGCTGGTCGTCCTTAGCCATTTGCATATTAATTAATTTTGGGGATTATTTGAGAACTTCCACAAAAATTATTTCATTAGCTTTTGGGGCCTTAAGGTGAATAGTTTTTTGTGGCGGAGCCTGTTGAAGCTGATAAAGAAAAGGGTGAATTGAATTATTTTACTTGTAAAGTGAAAGGAATATTTTTTATTCAGCTAAAAGAAAGTCGAGCTTGGAAAGTTTTTTTGAGATTGTATTTTAATTTACATTGTCTACAGACTTTGCCTTTTCTCCCTTTGATTTCTGCTCTTTTCTTGGTTTTCCGGTTTCTTAAGTTTGTCGCGAAAGAACATGGATTTCTATTCTTTAAAATCGTCTTTTCTTTTGACACGAAGTCTTCTTCTCCTTGCAAAGTTTTCTATGACTGCCATCTGCATGGATTTGTGGTATTCGATCTTTCCATTTTTGGTTCGATTCTTCGATCTTCGCTTTAAGTTTTTTTTCATATCTTCTGCTTATCTGTGTTCTCGTTTTCAGTTACTTGTCCTTTTTTTTGATAGCAGGCATCAGTAAACTGTAACATTTTCATGATTTCCTGAAAAATATTAAATATTTCTTCATCTGTTTCTTTTCTTTTCAGGCCTTAAACTCTCCAAAGTAAGTAAGCTTATTTATATTATTAGATATCACTTCTTAAATTCGGTAACTGCAGATTTAAATTGTAATTTAAACTTCTCTTAAAATTTTTATTGACCATTTAATCATCCGCCGGTCATTAAATTCCGCGGCTTCTTCATAATTCAGGTCTCCGCGCGGAGTTCCTTCGTCTTTCCACAACTAAAACTTCATTGAGGTTACAACAAACAATGACAAACGTAGTAAAGAAAAGACTTCCAAAACGGCAAAGAATAAAAAAGAATTAACTGCTGTGCATCCGCGCATAAAGCGCAATAATCGCCCACCTCCGTCATCCCTCGCCTTTGCGCCATTTCCACTTCTGTCTGAGCCTGAAATTCTTAGACTTCTTGCCTGGCGCCCGGGCCGTATTAACTGTCATTACACAGCAACAATCAAACGTGCCGCCACCGGCAGTCAAGCAACACCCTCGCCCACCCTCAGGCCCATCTCTCTGGGGGCAAAGAGGTGGCCTGCTGGGCGGGGCCTTCTGGCAAGCTTGTTGGGGTAAGCAAAGCATGAAATTAAAATGCGCCTAAGATGTATTGTCGTCTGTCATGCGTTAGAATGGCATAAATACAACAACAACAGGAGCAGGCAAGACCTTCAGAATGGAAATCTCGAGCCTGCCAGTTTTTTTTTGGTGGGGGGAAAGGGGCGACAGCGGCTGGCATTTCTTCTTTTGCTTATAATTTCATTTTTCACACCGTTGTCTCAACTGCCACAAGTTAGCAGCCAGTTGAGTCCCCGGGCGATCTCACGGCCCCCACCTCGTGTTTTTTGCAAGAAAGTGTGAACCAAAAAAAGAAGCGACGGTGGCAACGGCAGGCCCGCCTAAGTTCGCCCTCAGGGCAATCGGCGGTGAAGACGGCGGCCTGCTTCACATTACGTATACGCCGCGTTGTCTGGCGGGCCTTTTTGGCTTTGTGCCCGTCTCCTTTTCTGTTTTCTTTTCAAAGCGATTATAACAATAAGCAAAAATGCTTTAAAACGAGCGCGGCCTGATGACGTGAGAAATTTTAAGCTGAATTTTGAAAAATTCAAACAACTTGTTGCTGGCTGCGCTAACATAATTTAAATCTAGAAAATTGCGTTTATTTTCAAGCACAAAACTGGCAAACCAAATTGAATTGTTTACCGTTTTGGCAAAAAAACCACCATAACCGAATATGCGGCTACACTTGAGTCAATTAAATTGACTGTCAAAGAAACACTGACTCGCCCACGAAGGACCTCCTGCTGTTATGACAGCTCTGCCGTCATCCTGGCTGCCCAGTCTCTCCCACTCCCTGGGCCCATTCTCAATGTATCAGGGCAGTGGAATGAATAAATATTAATGCCCCGTGGATTGTGTACTGTCCGGTACTGTGGGCCTCAAAGGATGAGGCCGAGGACGCGGCAGTTGTGGGCGTGGCAAAGTGAGGGTATGAAAGTTCAGTCGAGTATTTTACCCGCAATGGCTCAATGGGCACTTTGCACAGCATTAATATTTATCAGCGCCATGAAAAGTTCTTCGCCGTTTTGGTTAAGTAAATTCGAAAATATATTCCTGTCGATTTTGAATGTTTTGTGGTCAACACGCCGCAGACCGTAGACAAACAAAGACTGGAAAGACAACATTGAATTTGAATTGAATTATCACTAAAGTTACAAGCAGAGGAAGATTTCTTTTAAAAGAACTACGTTTCAATAGATTTTTAGGAAGTCCCTATTAATTCTTTTCCTATTCTTTTATGATTAAAATCTCACTTTATCTCTCGGATCATATCAATTCCTTTTGATCTTTAAAGAAAAATATACTAAGTCTCCATTCCCTAGAGAACTTCTGGAGTTTTTAAGTCATACTTTAAAACCATCTCATACCATCTGTCGTATTTGGTTTTAAAGCGGAAAGTCTGTGAGAGAATTTTCAATTGATGGAATGTCAATTGACGACCAAAGGATTTTCTGCCAAGAGCTTCATTAATTCGGCTTCAAGTAGATTTATTCGTTAGTCCTTCCAGTCGATGTCGGCTTGGCCTGACTGTACTGATTCTTTGTAGCCGCCTCCACGCAGAGATGTAGTTTTTTATTGCCAATTTCAAGAGGCCTTTTTTCCCACCAATAAGCAAACATTGAGGCCTTTGCGTGTTGCGGGTGCTCATTACAACGCCTCATTAAAATGCGCACATTCCGTCGCACGCGCTGTCCAGTGGAGTCGCCCCTTTGCCCGTGGACAGCCTGCTCCTCGGGGCACTGGCATTGTCAACAGTAATGAAATTTACCTATCACGAAACGAAATTAAATCATTAACACCTGAAGCGTAAGCGTCATCGTCAGTGCTGCCATCGTGGTCATTGTCAGTGTCAATGGCGTCAGTGGCGTCGGTTGCCTGGCCGAGTGGGCGGTGCAAGGGGGCGTGGGTGTGGATCGGGCTGACCGTCGTTATTGCCAGCTATGTAAATATGTACAATGTCTGCAGTTATCGGTCGACTTTCAATAACATTCAATGGCAGCCACGCCTTGCCGACAGCACAGACAGTCGGGCAGTCAGGCGGTGGTGGTCGGGGTATCTGTCGAGTCGGTTTATTGCGCCAATAATGCAATTTGTTAACATTGACGATGCCATGTTAATAAGTCGCCATGGCCGGCAATATAATTTCCAGCAATGACATTGCCCGCGGCCACGGTCCAAAAATGGCAAAATTAATGAATTTAAATTGGGATCTATTAAAAAACAACTGAGCTGCGCTAAATTTGACAGAGCAATGACGGAAACAAGATCTCCTGAGTTTCAAGAACAAACCTATTAGGAAGAAATTCAAGAAAAGAAAGCTTTTAAAATTTATTTATTTATTTTAAGTTAACTCGTCTAAGGCTGAGCTTTAAAATTGGAATTAAGTTTATTGAACTTCACTTGAAAATTCTTTTATTACGCTGCGAAGGAACTTAATTAATTAGCCTGAAAGTTTCAAACCTGAAGTTTCGGTCACAATCTGATTTCTTTTGAGATTTTACAATCCCTGCAGGCAGAGACTGAAGCCGCCAACCAAAGCAAATGAACAGCTGGTCAGCCCATTCCTCTTGGCTTCTTTGGGGTCCCTCCTTTTCGCCAAATCCGTTTGTGGGTATTTACTGTTTTTCTTTGGGATGTTCGTTCGGTAGTGCCTCCCATACTACCTGCCCCGGACCCCTGGCACAGTTGGGGCTTTTGTATTTTAGTTTTCCAGTTCGGATCGGCATCGCCGGCTGCTGCTGCCAAGCCGGAAGCGGAAGCGCAGCTTCTGACCGCAATCGCATTGTGGCCATGTCGTTTGGACCGCTCTGAAGAACCTACACCCACCACGCACGGCATCCTCTTGCTTCATGGGTCAGTGGGCTTGTCGCCTTTTGGGTTGTGTGTTATCCGATTTAATGGCCTGCAATGCTTGTCGCACCAAAGTGTCCGTTGAATGGGTTAAAATTGATTCGGGCCAGTTGATTTTCATGTGGCTTTAATGCTTAGCCAAAAGAACTAAAGACTCGCTAGCAAGCTTTGCGAAAAGTTACTTATTTTATTGCCTGGCAGGCCGCGCGCGCTTCGTCCTGAGTTAGCCCCTAAAATTGCATTTGCAAAATTGTGTTGCCTACTTTTCGGGGCACTCGACATTTTTCGACAACTTTCCACTCACACTGGGAATCAGTTTGGCAGCTGCTTCGGCAAAACTTTTCAAGCCATTCAATTGCAAATGAAAATCTTTAAATTGGCAAGCAGTCAGCCGCTCTTCTCCGCATCCGCGTCAAGTAAAAAACTTAAGCAAAACCATTGAAATTGAAAGAGCAGCGTTGAAAGTTTCTCGGACTCCTAACGAACGCAACTTGCCAAGTGTGTGCCCCACACACACATGCTTTCTCACACACGCAAACTCTCTCACACATTTGGGGCAAATTAAATTTAAGTTATTAAATCATCAATTCAATCAGACAATTAAGAAAGTTTTGGGTTGGGTGAAAAAAAAAACTTTTTGGCCAAAACCAAAATCAACTTGCTGACACATGGCCACAATTTGTGGCCCGTTGGAATCAAAAGCCAAATGCTGAAATATTTCAAGCACCAAACTTTCCACAGCGGCCAGGCCACCATCAGGAATATTCAATAATCTTTCGATTTCGGATTTTAGAAGTTTACGATTTTTGTTTTTTATTTGGCCGAGCAATTCAATTTGCTGGAAATTGAATTTCCTCCCCGAAAATGCAACGCGAATTGTCTGGCATGTTGGTTATTAATGCCACACAACCGCCAACCGCACGAAGCACACTTTGGCCGCATAAACCGCAGGACTTTGGTGCACGCGGGCCGCCCAACTCCTTCGTGAATTTGTCTTTTCATTGATTTCAATTTCATTAACGCTTTGGTCGTTGGCTTTTGTTGCTGGTGATGCTGCTGTCGTTGTTGTTTTGTCGCTTTCGGGCACATCAACTGCCTTTCAGCTGACCTGCCATTTTTGCCTTTGTGCCACGCACACATCCACTATGCCACCGTCACGATGATGACCTCTGGGGGCAAACACAATACCAATGAAGCAGCCAGCTATTGCAACTTGTAATGACAGCATCAAGGCAACAGCAGCACCAGCAACAGCAGCACCAGCAACAACAGCCAGCAGCAGCAGCAATGACAACACTAGACTTGTCCATTTTTCGGTAACATCAAACTGACGTTGCTCTGTCTTAAATACTCTTTTAGGTCGGCAATTGATAGATCTTTACTTTTCCGAATTGACTTTGGGAATCAGCTGTATTTTTTTCTTATGGCAAAAGCTGTTAATTTGGGCCTCAGTGGACTCCATTTATAAGTCAGAGTGTGGCTCGAAAAGTACCTTTAATTTGTCTTTCACCCACCAAAGTTATTATCATTTTGTTTCAGTTCACTTAATCACTTCAACTTTACCTCTTGGCTGTTTTCAATCTCGTCCTTATATTTGCCGCAATCTCAGCTTGATCTTTCCCTTCAATTCTTTCCTTATCAGCTTCCTAAAGAGTATAGACAAATCAGTAGAATTTTCGTCCTATATCTCTCTGTAATTTGGTCTAGTCGGCCGCTAGGCATCTCCAAACTTTGGTCAGTTAGTCAAAGTTAGAAGTCAATACTTTCGCCGTACGTACATGGCCGATGGGCAACCGAAACTCCAGTCTTTCCACAAAAGGCAACTGTCATTCAAACAGACACGCAAGCAGGGGGCAGGTGAACATAGGCTTTGGTTTCGACCGGCATCATCTCCTCCCGCCTTCGATTAGTTTAATGAAAATTCCACAAACCTCAGCAGGTAGGCGGCCACCCAGCAGCCCTGCCGAGCATACCCGGCAGGGGATGGGTCAAGGAATTGATTGAAATTACAGCCGTACTAATGAAAATAACAAAAATGTTTAGTTTGGCCAGCCAGCCAGGCAGTCGATGGCGGCCGGCTTCGTCCTCCTATGGCGACGTCAATGGGCCATGTCTGTGGATGTGTTGGTTGGTTTTTTGGGCGGGTGTGGCTCTGTCAACGTGGGCATGATTTTCAATTTGTGATCTTAATCAGCTGGTGTCGTCCAGGGCATCCACAGTCTCGTCTCTTCCCGTGGCGACGGCAGTGGCAGCAGCTTCGTCATTGCTTTTTATTATTTCGTATTTCTTTCTTACTTTTCTGTTCTATCGAAGTTTCCGGGTCCTTCGTCTGCCAGGCTTTTCAGTTGCCTACTAAAGGCAGGGTCATTTTTTTTTCCTGGCTGGCTCTTCTGATGTCCTCGCGCTGTCCCTGCTCTTGTGCTGTCATCGTCATCATCAACGTGGCCATCGTTGCTAAGCATTAACTTTTGTCATTTTGAGCCCCCGAAGGCAGCGAACAATGCAATGTGAATTGACAGGAAGGGCCAACCGTCCAGCCAAATCGACCTCCTGCCGGGAGACCTCGGCGGTGTGCCTGTGTGTGTGTGCGTCTGCCTGTGTTCATTTAATTAAATTACATCAAATTGTTTGGGCTGCCCCTTCAATGCACAAAAGGCGGTGTGTTGGACGATGGAGGGCAAGTGGAAGAAAACAAGAAAACGAAAGAAACACACAAAACCTCCAAAAAGAAAGAA
>JBAMCP010000485.1:0-20158 GCA_037075105.1 Lissocephala sabroskyi | reverse complement strand
TGGAAAAGTCCTCCACGCTGTGGCATAAACAATTTCAACTTTTGTTGTCTCTGCCTGTCTCTGGTGTTCTGAGAGATTCGTTGCCTACTTTCCTGCGTCGCTGAACATTCGAATTTCGAAATCAGCACAATAAAATTGTAAGTCCTCTGCCCACGCAGTCACAGCTGCCTAAATGTATTTTAATTTGTTATGCTTTCCATAAATATTTTTCCGTTTCGTCGGCAAATGAAGTTTGCAATTGAAAGTTTGAATTTCTGTCGGTCGACAGCTGGCTGCCTTCCACCATCGCCAACTGTTGCCCACACAAAGATATTCAGCCAAATTTCTACACACAGTCTCTGTCGCTTTTTCGTTTTCTGTTTGGGTGTGTGTGCTTTTAATTGCGCCGTGAATTTTTATCTAGCAGAAGGCACCTGTCGCTAAAGCAACAATTGGAAAAAACCGACAATATGACAAATAACAAAAAACAGCCAACGATGGATGAGCGGATGAGTGGGCGGTTGACTGACTCACTGGCTCATATTGATCAATCAATGTCGCTGGTCTGGGCTGAGCCAAATCTATAAACAATATGATAACCATTTGGTAACGGGATACCCAAAGCCAAATAGACTGGCAACAATACCAAAACTTTCCTGCTGTCTCCCTTCCTATCACCTGACTGAGTGAATGAAACTGACAGACGACGCGACGGCGGCTCATTCACTGCCTGGGCATGTGCGCTGTCCTGTCTGGCTGTTCATCTCGCATTCCCGGCTGTCTTTGTGGCACTTTGAGTGATTTGATATCGCCACACATAACTGCAATTTCCAGCAGTCCCTCAATTTCTCCATATACAAACCAGCGACTTTCCCTTGTTCTCTCGTTCTCCCTTTCTGATTGAAACAAATTTCCAATATAACCAAAACGCCAAAGTGACGGATGCTCGCTAGTCAACCAACCGTATCGAATAAACCTATACAGGGATTTCCCTTCCCGCCAACCGCCTCATCTGACCGTCGTCGTACCTTCGTAGCGCCAAAAAGTGTTAGTTTTTATGAGCGATCATTTGTATGGCAGCGGCGTTGGCGGCGATTACAACGCATCCCATTCACCCCTTCGCAATCTTCCCCTTTTCGGATTCCGGAAAAGTTTGTGTGGGTCCGTCGTTTGTCGTTTTCTTGTTTGTCATTGCATTTTTCAATTTTTCTCTGTGCCTTTGACAAATTCGACTTTAAGTGGATTATATTCGCTTCGCGACAAATGAAAAGTCCTCACGACAACCCTAAAAATATTCGGCTGCCCTTTCCACGCTTCTTCGGTGAATACAAAATTTCGGTTTTATTTCTCCCCTGATGATTAATTAATGGCCAAAACATTTGCATTTTGCTGCTCGTTGCTTCGGCTGTGAGTGATTTTTAAGTAGACATTTTGTTGTGCAATTAATTCTCATTTTATATCATTTTGAATTTGCATTTTTAAGGATCTGTAATAAATTAACACGGCATTAAAAAAGCCCGTTTAGCGTTTTGTTTACGGTCACTGGAGAGCAACGATTATGGGTCCCTTCACTCGGTTACGGGTAACTGAATTATTGAATTTTAATTAATTGCATTTAAAAAAACGCAAACATAGCCAAGGGCGCCGAGAAACTTTCAAGAGGATTGGGATTTATGGCAGGTGGAAAGGGTTGATTTGATTTAATTTTATTGTAGAGATGGAGATGAATTCGATTATGTTTTGATTTTTCCATTTAATTTACCATCGATTGTTTTGGATATTTAAATTTAGAAAATTAAAGAAAAAAACTATCAGAAAGGGAGAGAAATATAAAGCGATTCTTTGGAATGAGGTTGCTCCTAAACTGTCTGAATTTTTGTATTGATTCTTTTAATCGCTCGCAAAATAATCAATCATTCATCAAAACTCCTTTATATAAATGGCGTCGTTTGCTTCGGCCAAATCTAGTCCCAGGTAAAAACCTTTTTCTTTCCCTATTAAAACTCCGAATAATCAGCATTAAATTCTCCATTTGCTATCGTTAGCAATCGCAGGGCCAATTTGATATCACCCATGGAATATAAAATTTCAAATGAGTACATTTCGAACTTTATACCTTGGGAAAAAAAAGCTTCCGAAATGTGAACTTTTGCTGATTACCAACCGGAAGAGGCATTAAATTCCCATCGTTATTCGCGCACAATTGAAACGTGTGCCAATTTACTCTCTAATTCCGCTGCCCTCAATTCACCGCCGAAATGCCCCGGACAGCAAAAATTGTCCCCTGTGGACAATTAGTGCGAAGGGTTTAACGACTTGAACACGTGCGGCGTAGCCCGCTTTCAATTTCGTTCCCATTTCAATTTCAATCCCATTTCAGGCAGCCACTGGGGAGTGTGGGGGTCGGCGGGTGTAATAAAATATTTAAAATGCCAGCATAACAATTGCGATTTTTGCGAAAAACTTTTGACTGACAGACCTTAGAAGACGGGAGTATTTCTGGCGTTTTTATTGGTCTCATTAAATGGAGAAAATGGTGGCAACCGCCGCCCAAACTGCCAACCTCTCGAGAAGTTTGCCTTCTTGAAGTGCCAACGGCTTTCGATTTTCCTTCTGCTCGTTGCGTAGGCGGAACACGTTCCGTTACCTTTGGAAAATGCGGGAAATGTTTCGTTCCACCATCATCCGCCCGCTGTCGAGAGATTTAAATGTTTTCCTTTGACATTTTCGAGTGGCGGTCGCCGCTACGATTTTGCAATTAAAGTTTCCCAATTGATGACTGTTAAAGTTGAAGTGAGAGAGACTCGGGCAAAATGAAATTATCAGTGATTCGTTGGCCACCCAACGGAGCAACGCAGACAATTCTGGCATATTCATATTCGCAGTAGAGAGAAAATTGAATTCAATTTTCCACAAATTATTTGCTTGGTTAGTTTTGTGGCTTCGCTAAATTGCCGACCCGCCCCAACGCAACATTTCTCGATTGAAAGGACTTTCAATAGCCCAGGATGGCCTCCACCACACTACTCGATGATTCTTTGGTCCGTTGTAGGCTTCTTTATTATCTCAGAAGAGCTCTGCTCGTTTCTAGGAATTGCCGGGTCGAGAGTAAGTGAGGTGGCCTGTGTATCCTGTGACGGCAGGAGCACACAATGCATCCGGCTAGGTTTTGTCAGTTGCCCATTTTGATTATGAACAAGATTGGATATAGAAAATTTGTAGGGTGAAACACTTTGCTTTGTGCCCAAGGAGCAGGCCGCTCCACAAAGTTTTTAGGAAAATTTCAATTCCCCGCTGCCTTTCAATTATTAATTTTTAAGTGGTAGACGGGATCCATAATTAAATTGTCTTGGAACCAAAAACAGAAGTAGAAGAGTTAAATCAATTTATGACCAAATGGAAAGGTATAAATGAGCTAAAAAACTTTCACTTAATCATAAACAACATTTTTGTTATTATTTCAAATGTTAATTCAAATTGCGCTGTTCTCTTTAAATGTCAAGGGGTCTTTTCTAAGCTTTCTTGGATGTTTCTGTGAGATAACGCGATGATGGTAATCAGGGATAAGTCGAAAAATCCAATAATGAAAATGAATTTCGAACGCCACCAAGCCGCCGTCGCATCGCCTCAAGTAATTTATGCCAATTTGTGCTCCAACGAGCCAACATGGATTTGTGTGTGTGTGTGTGAAATATTTTTGACACCTGAAAATATCCCACTGACAGCTAAAAGCCTCCGTCTTAGCTGGCGACGACCGTTTGCCGGGTTTGTCGTAGCGTCGTTTGAATTCGAAGCGCTCAAAATTCAACGGCCGCGATAGCTTCTCCGCTGCCGGCGGTTGTTGAGGGGTTCGGGGACACGTGTGCGGGCATACGTGAAATTTTTGACAGTTATTTTAATGAAATTATGCAAGCGCACTTTCACACATTCAAACGGATACCGCCAGTGGCCCCGACGGGCCACGAAGCACGCGTGCCTGTCGACGGGCCAACGCCGCCGCTAGCCTCCAGTCGATTTGTCACGTGGAGAAAGAGAGAGATAGGTAGAGAGACCGAGAGGGGGAGAGAGACCGCAATAGAGGTGGAGGCAGGGGCACAGTATATGGGTTAATATTATGCACGCAGCCAGTGCACTTTGACGCTTAGCGTTTTGGTTATTTAATTAGCGCCCGGACGTATGCAAACATTTTTGGTTGGCTTTGGCCGCCGCCGCCGCTAGCATTTATTTGGTTAGCAGGTGTGAATTTTGTAGCCCAAACACACACACACACACGGATACACTAATCAGCGGACAATTTTAAATGGACGTTTAATTGGTAATTGGCATGGACGTGCAAGTAATTTTTATAAACTGCCCAGCCAGTTGGATTGTTTGTAACGGCCGAAAGCATTCACATTTCCAAGGCGTGTTGGAGTCGTGGATTCCTGCTTTTATCCTGAAGCCCTTGGGTTCAGCCTTCAATTTTCTGGTGCCCTAAAAAATCCACCTGTTTCAAATCATCAATTTTATCCAATTTACCACCATTAAGTTTTCAGCACTCGTTCGGTCTATTGTGAGTTCTCTCCCTGGGGGTCCCCTTCAGCCGAATCTGGAAAAAAAAAAATTATCGCATTTTATCACTGGCATTCGATGTCGAGGGAGCGCCTGGGCACACGTGTTGAGCACACGAATGACAGCGGCAACAAAGTCAACAGAGAATTATATGCTTTCAACTTTTATTTGATACGTTTTTGATTTGACGAAAAAGTCACGGTGACAGCTACGCCCCCCCAACTCGCTATTTTATACTTTGGCTTGCAATTTGCCATTTGTCCCCATTCGAGGGAAAGTTTGTAGCCCACAAATGTCAATGGCGGTGAAAAACACACGCACAGACAGAAGGGACAGACAGAAGGAGCTGAAGCGAACAAAAGACGGTGGGACAGATGCGTCAGTCTCAAGTGCATGACACGTGGGTTTCCCTTCCTTTTGCGCTTTGGTAATTTGATTTTCATTCTCTTGAGGGATGGCGGCTCCACTGATTTGCCAGTGGCAGCAACATTGATGCCATTGGCACTGCCAAGTTAACGGTAAATTTGACGCAGTACCACCAGATGGAAGACAAACGACATACAAAATTGTCAAAACAAAAGAAAATTGCGCAAAACGAACGTGCCCAGAATTTCCAAACCTCATCGTCTTCGCCTGCGTCTGCCAAAAAAGAAATCACAGTGAACAACAAAAATTGTCAACTTTTTTTTTGTTCTTGCCATCGCGCGGCTGTAATTTTGCATGTTGTTTGCTTTCTAATAGAAAATTTTCAACGGCGGGAGGGTGCAAATGTGAAGCAGAAGTTTGAATCACTGCTGGAGGCCTGAGGAGTTCGCCTTGTGAATGATTTTTATTTCAATACAGCACATAATTGGCAACAGCCAAGTGCAGGCCTTCTGAGCTGTGAAATTTGTATGCTCTTTTTAGTGCTTAGGATAATTTTCTGATATCTGAAAATCTTCTGATGTGTTAGGAAAACTATTGAAATAATTCTGATTCTAAAAAAAGTAAAGACCCAAAATTAAACATAGAACTTTCCTTCCGTTCATTTGTGTTATAGTATTTTATAAAAAATACTAAGAATTGTTAAACAAAATCATTAACAGAAATAAGAATATTTTTCAATTTATATTTTTACATCGCGTTTTTTATATTGGTGAAGCATCTCCATAAAAATATTTCGTTCAATATTAAAAGCTTTTAAGGAATTAAACAGATAAGACCGACCGGCCATTTCCTTTAAAAAGAGCATCTTAGTAACCACGCTTTCTTTGTCGAGTGTCCTTTAGGGTCTAAAATGTAAAACGACGCAGTTTGGTTTCATTTCTGATTCGGTTTGATTTCTGTTCGATTTTTCTTGTCTCTGCTTTTTTTTTTTTGTGGACTAGCTTTGGTGTGAGTTTGTCCGTGCACCTGTCACAAAAGTAAAAGTTCATCCGCAAAAACGTCCTGCTCATTCGTCCTCCTGCCCACGTCAACTGCCACTGCCTATTTTCAATATGGCGGCGAGCCGAGTTGCCAGTTGCGTGTGCGTTGCGTGTGTTGATGAGGCACTTTTCGTTAAATTTACTGTCACAAATTTCGCCCCAACTGCTGCTGTTTTTTTGGGTTTTTTGAAAAACTGTGCACGTATTTGTCGTTTCCATTACAGTTTGTGCAGATTTTGATTTGCTGCTGTTGCTTCTCGTGGCGCTGACGGCAACGGCAACGGCGACGCTACTGTCATTCAATCTCAAATTCACTCAATCAGTCAAGCCCAGGCAGGTGGTGCGGTAGACTGGTGGGTCGGCGGGCGGGTTCTGTCGCCCTGCAGATGATGTCGGTCGATTCTGTCCCGACCGAGGGTTCAAATCAGTTCAGTCATTGCGTCAACACTTTGGCGAGTGGCAACTGCCAACGGCTGGCAGGCGGGCCGTCCCAATGTATTGAATTTTCACGCAGCGGGCGGAGGATGGCAGGCCGACCCTGCACGTTTATTGTTGGCAATTTTTTGCGACTTATGACTTTCGAGCGGAGCTTCGAGCCTATCCGAGTTGGCAATTTTCTATGCCCCCCTCGGTTGGTGGGGGTCTACGTGGGCATTTGTCACACTCAAATTTAAAATTCAATTTACTTGCGTCATAAATTTAATAGCCCCACCAGCTCCCCAGCTCAGCCCGCTGGCAGCTTGGCATATCCATTCGGCTAAGGGTAATTTATCGAGAGGATCTGTCAATTCAAATGGACGTTGGCCATGGCGAGAAGTTTGTCGTCAGCTGTCACACAAATGCAATTTATATGGCCCTACATCCACAGCCGTTCGCTTGCCAATTAAACACATAAAATAAGGGTCCAATGTGGGTGGTATGTTGGTCGACTTCAAAAATATAAAAACAGTTGATTTCTTAACAACTCAAAAGAGCCCAGGGACAAACCACAAAAACGTCAGCCCAACCGACTCTGAATTTTTGGTGCAGACCACAGATTTAAACTGAGGGGGAGGAGCGTCCAGCTGACAGTAACTTGACTGCCTGACGCCGACGGTCGGTCAGTCGGTCGGTCTGTCTTGTGGTTGTGTCCTGCGAGCAGAAGTCTGGACAGTTGGCAAGTTCTGTAGCCATTTTTAAATCCCCTCAAATAATTGCAATGAAAAAGATGAATGCATTTCAAATGAAGACCCACAAAAAAAAAAATCCATACGAATTCAGTTCTTTAGCATCCCACGTATCCCTCCACCCTCATATCCTCATTCTGCCCTTTTTGAGGAAAACGTCTTTTATGCCCTTTAACCCAAATAGGAGGCATTGGGTACATTTGATTTTTAATAGCAAAGATCGGTGGTTTATGGAATGGGTTGTTTGTTTTCTTAAAACTTAACTTAAACTTAAAGATCTTACTTGTCCGTTGGTAGGACTTAAAGAACCAGCTGAATCCTTTTCTTTTTGTATGGCAGCTTTTAAATTGAAATTTCATTTCCTCCTCAAAGTAGAGTAACTTTTCTTCGTTGTTGGGTAAATTTAGTTGTGTTTCTGTTTTATTTAGTAAATTTTGTGGCCAAGTTGGACATGTGGAAATGTGAGTTGTGAACATCATCCTGTGATTTTGCCTCAACTGTAAATTCGTTTTAATTGAGTTTTTGTCGAGCTTCAAGCTGTCTTCTAGTCTGCAGTTTCTGGGCTGCTGTTGCGAATGTTCCTTTCAATTACCGTAGCATTTATGACTGGCGTAATAAAATCCATTTTTTGACATTTGTCATAGGCTTTCATTTGATTTAGCAGCGGCAACGGCAGCAAGTGAAATAAAATGAATTTGTGGCTAGAGCTCTGAATGGAGAAATTAAATTTGATTTTAGTTTCTTGTCTCAGCTTTGTTCGCTGCAATGCTCAAATTTGTTAGGTGTCAAATAAGATTTTCAACAAGTTCTCGTTTGTGTTAGAATTCAATTCCATTTCTCCTGTCGACTTTTCCGTCATAACGCTCATCTCAGTCGATTTTCATCACTTTTCGTTATTGCACGGAAAAAAATCGGGCCACCCGAGCTGAGATTTCATCCGAACCCCAACCAATTGAGACTTTCTGCCCCCTCAACCCGACCGTTTTTCGATCTGTGTGGCAATATTTCCAGGTTGAGCAAGGAAGGAAAAAAATCCCTCTGGCCCAAAACAGAAATCAAGTAAATCTGGGGAAAGCTGAAAAGCGCGTTTTATTGCAACTGCCGTCCCGCCTTGCCACAAAGGCGCTCAGCTTCGCTCGGTGGCAATGACTATGGCAGTTTGGGAAATCTACTCCCTCACCACACCGCACTCTACCCCTAGAATCCGTGGGTGTTCCGACGGCCAGCGTATCTGTCAAGTGAACTGGAAATGATACGACCCAACGTTTTCGGCATTCACGTGCAAAATTGCAGCCAAGCCAAAAGACCCACACCAAAACCCCCAATTGCTGCCTCGAATTCTTCATTTTTCTTTCCCTATGGTAGAGCTTTTTCTAACGGTCGAACTGCCTAGAATGCCAGACAGTTCATCTTTTAATATGCGGAGAGCTAAGGTTACTGAAGTGGGTCTTCGTTTTGTTAATTTTTTGGCCTTTCATTGGATAGGATACGTTTTTTTTAAACAATAGAGACTGTTCTATAACAAAGCATAGAGGAAAGAGTTTGTAAACTAAAGATTTCATATTCGAAATCAGGCGTTTCCTAATAGACCGCAGGGTGTTCGATTTGATAACGATTGCCTCGCAGGATAGTTCATCGGCCAGTGATTTGAAAGTAAAAAGGTTAAGTTAATTAAATCAATTATGTTCTATTCACACTGTCATTAATTTAAACTAATTAAAGGCTTCTCATTTTTGTCTTTCCAGAGAAGACATCTTGCAGCTTCTTGAGAGTGCTTCGGTGAGTACTGAATTCTTAATATTCTTATACAAATTATGGGGGTCTCTACCCTGTTCGTTTGGCTCAGCCTGCCATCTGTCAAAGCGTTGGTAATTTGAACGTCGTTGTGAGGGTGATCGACGATTGCACGGCTTGTTGAGTGGTCACTAGTGGCTGCTGTCAGTGTCACTGGGAGGAATTGCTCTTCTTGATTTTAATCAGCTGCCGTTGTTGGGCCGGTCGATGCTGGCTGAAATTTGAGGCTGATCGGTCGCTGGAGTTGCGGTTTCTCTCGCTTGTGGTCGTGCCGGGACCAGGGCATTTATCTTACATGCATTCTCACGCACACGGCCGGCCATGCACACCCACGCAATATCCTTGCACTTCCGCTTCCGCTCTTGGGCTGGCATGGGTGTAGGGCGGGCCGGACCGCCCGGCTGACTGACAGTTCGTTTTTCACTTGCTGCTGACGACTCCAGGGAGAGGCGTCGGGCGGGGCCATTGATTGTTTGCCTGGCTGCGTTGCAACGCCACTAAATTGTTTGTCTTTTGTTTGCTCCCCTGGCACTCACGCAGGCCACGCCACCGCAGCGGGCGTGAGGGTGGGCAGCGTGTCTGCAATGCCATTAACAATACGCCCAATGCCAAACGCGGCAAAGCCATTGTTATTTCGGCGGTCGATTGTTGTTCTTCCGGCTTTGGTGGGGTTTACTGGCCAGGCCCGGGCTTGTCCCGTCCGCAACCCGCCGGCCATCAACACAGCCACCCAACTGAGCAGCCAGCGCCACGCAAATTGTGCAAACAAGCGTTCAAGTGCCTCCCTTTCGCACGCCCCAATCGGCATCACCTTGCTCTTTCACTCGCCAAACTTAGGCCACAAATCGCTTCGATTTCGTGCTACTCTCGGCGAGGCAAAGGGATCCCCGGGATCCCCAGGCTGGGTGTTTTTTCAGCTCGGTTTGTTTTGGACTGCAATAATCTTATTAGCAGTTTGTTGTTCGAACCTAATCAATTACCAACGTAATTACAAACTTTACTAATCTGCTTATGTAGCAAGAGCAGCAGCGACCGCAGCAGCAGCGCTCCGCCCGCAACGCCAAGAGTATCCGCTGATAGGATAATGATTTTGCCTAGAGTATTTACCCTTGATTGAGGGGCTGAAAGGCTCAACTGGGAATGTTTACTCGCACCTTATAAGCTAGGCAGAGATGACAATTTAGAAGAGAACAGTTGACATTTTTGTTTT
This sequence comes from Lissocephala sabroskyi, assembly GCA_037075105.1. Classification (NCBI taxonomy): domain Eukaryota; kingdom Metazoa; phylum Arthropoda; class Insecta; order Diptera; family Drosophilidae; genus Lissocephala; species Lissocephala sabroskyi. The sequence goes on along the minus strand of JBAMCP010000485.1, from coordinate 10,052 downwards.
CTGTCAGTAGGAACATCAAATTGACCATTAGAATAAGAATTCTTCAGACATTAGCCCATCTCCTTTTGGTGAACAACTCCCACTTCCAGTGGCGGTAATGTTCACCTTCAGAAAACCGCAATAGGAAGTTTCGTGAAATTCGAATAACTAAAATATTCCATCAAACCTCGGAATGAAAGAAGCTCCCTACAGTTTGCTCCATCTCACCCTTGTGCCTCTGTGGCATTTTCGGCTTTTGGTTGTCGACAGGAGCAGCAGCAACGACAGCAGAATTGCTCAAACTTTTCGACAACGCATGATTTAAATGGGAATAAATCTTGCGTTAAGATTCAGATTTGAATTATCCCTGGCAGGATACAGCTGTCTGGGCTTCCTTAAACTCCTGCCCCCTCCCACCGCTTGCTGGATGTGCGACTCCTGCTGCGTCACGTACTTTGTAAATTTGTTTATCCGGCGCCCGTCATTTTAGTTTTCGAACATGCGCCAGCCAGCCAGAGTTGCCACCCTGCTCCCACACACACTGGCACACAATTGGCATAAACTTTTTCATATGCAAATCGCAAGTTTAGCAAAATATTTCGTTTATTGTTGAAGTTTCCCTCGGCTGCTGATAAATGTGCACCGACCGACCGACCACCAAGACGGGGAAAGAAACGCTACAGGAGCGGGACTGGTGTGTGTTTTCCTGCAAAGTTTTTGGTTAAAAGTTTTTGCTCCAAGAATTTGATAAATTGTACACCCACCACAGCCGAGGAAAATAACACACGCATTTTTAAGATTTTCTTTTTTTCGAACATTTTTCTCTTACAATTGTTTTTTTTTTGTTTTATTATTATTTATATACACACATATAAAAATCATGACAATTTTTTATTGATTTACTCACAATATCTTTTTTCCGAATTTTTTTTTATTGGTTTTCTGGCTTACTCTTAAATAGAGTTTTGTTATCACTAAGTTGCTTACGTACTTGCTATAAACTTATCAGCAAAGAATTCTTAATTTATATTATTATATTTATTTTGTTTATCAAAGTTAGTGGGGGACAGAAGGTCGGGGAGGCGGGGAATGGTAATTTTGCTTAATGGACTAACATTTATTCAGAACACACAGCCTTGCTTTGTTTCTCTAAAAAATTACACTTACAATTTAGACAAAATTTGTATGCAAGTTTGAATATCTCAAATCTAAAAGCTAAAGAAATGTATTTTACAATTATTACATACACCGATGACACACACTGACGAGAGTTTTTTATGGGCCTTATGAAAAAGGATTATTTGGGGTAAAGCCACATTCAGATAGTTTCACACAGATTTACTTAGCATTAGCTTAGATTTTACTGGCCAACAGAATTGCACTACGAACGGAAACCAAAGACTAGCAATTTTCTCTTTCTGATTTGTCAATGCTTTTCTATAAATTAGAATTCTTGCAAATTATAATTCAATAACAAAATATTTGTTGTTTTTTTTCTCAAATGTAAATTTATTAAAACTAAAAATTTTCTAATATAATCGCTCTTGCAAGCGTATGCTCAAAGTTGTTCGTCTTCGAGTCCTTGATACGCTTAATTTCTCCAGTCATTTACAGTATCCCAATTTAAACTCAACTTTGTCGTACAATCAAATTTACAGTTGGCATCAAATTTTGAGAATTTCGCAGTCACTAAATAAAACTTCTTGAATGGCCTCTTTCCCATTCTATAAGCGCAACTATATACACTTTGGACTGGCGCAAAGACTGCAAGTAAATTGAAATTAAAATTAATTAGACGAGCTTTCGGAATTTTCAGATTTTCGATTCGTCTTACCTTTTGACTTCTTTTAAGCATCACCTGACTTTTCCAGTAAAAAGAAAAAAACCTTTTTTACGTTCGAGCAGAACTTGACGTCAACATAGGGAGGAATCTGTAGATAAATCAAAATTTTATTAGCTTCTTTGAAAAGAAATTTTTTCTTTTTTTAATCGGAAACAATAAATTGCCAGACACGCAGTTGAAAAGTGCAATTGAAACAAAAAACAAAACTTTATTTATATTTTTAGATATTCTTTCATATGTTTTATGAAAAGTGTATACAAATGTGTGTGTGTATGTGGGTGTGATGCGAAGATGTATTGGTGCTTTTGTGTGTGGTTTACATAAACAAAAGCTGGCTAAATACTAACTGTAAATTTACTACAAAATCCTTTAAATGTCTTTTGAGTGCATACAACAGAAAATCCACAAAATGAAAATTAATTTATGCATTTAATTTTCTACAAAATTTCTCTTCTATCGCCATTTAAACAAAAAGGAAAAACTAAATTACTACAGAGAAAAATGCACACAAAAAGTGTAAGCAAAAATGTCACAAAAATTCCATATCAACTTATATACAAATTGTCTTTGGGTTGATTATATTTGGGTGGCACACATTTTTGCGTTTTCTTTTGAAGGCTTAATGAAAAAAAAAAACAAAACTCCAATAGTTACTTAAATTATATATAAAAAAAAAGTTGACTCCACATTTCATGTGGGACTTTAGTTTTGGTGAATTCATTGGTTTCCGATCCGCTAGGATGACTTTTTTTTCTGCTCGACGTACGTTTTGTGCAGCTAACGAATTATAATAGTTTAAACAAAAAAAAACATTGCTTATTTCAGTACAAGTAGTTTTTTTAGTTAGTTTTTTGTTGAACAAATGAAAAAAGTAACTTAAGACTATATTAATTCCATTGAACAAAACGAGTAACTTTTATGGTAAAACTATAAATATAAAGATCCATATAAATCGTATATGGTTAAGGAAACTTCAAAGAATATTCAGGAAGAAAGTTGACTTGTGACTTGGGAACGTAAGATGAACAAATCGACAAGCGCACTACAGATATGAAAATTATATAGAATCTGATGGTGAGGATTTTCAAATGTTTTTTTTTTTGGGTTTTTCTTCGTTTTGGTTTTGATAAAAGAAAAGGCTTATCAAACTTACAGTCTAAAACAGTATAAACAGTGGATCATGTTGAAGTTGTTTGCGTGTCATTAAGCGGGTGTTACAAATTTGTAAAAAATTAAAATAAAGTTAAGAGCAAGACAAAGGAAAAGGGAAGAAATGTCCAATTGACAAGCACAGTTCTCTACTTTGTCTTTGGGATCGGAGGCATTTCAAAGATCAAGTTTATGTGTATAAAACTAAATTTAAGTAAGCTGCGTGACAAATTCAAAACTACAGTCTAGGAACTAAAAAAACTATAAGGATATTCGGTTTGGTTAAATTTTTGGCATGTTTCTCTCTAACTTCAAAAAACACGGAAAACGTTTACGTGCTAAATGTGCGTAAGATGCTGTCTTTTTTTTGGCACTTAAAATTTCATGTCTTTTTTCAAAATTAATTTTTTTTGTGTGGTTTTTTTTTAGGGAAATTAGTGATACGTACAACGTAGAGCCTAACCGGCCCAAAGTGAGCTTGACTTTTCTGTACTCTTCTGTTTTTTTTTCTTTTTTTTTGGGTTTTCTTTGGGGGTTTCTTTTTTTTGGGGGGGATATATATGCATAAAAAATCTGATACGCTCGCGTTCTACACGGCAACTTCATTTACTCCATTTGACAATTGCTGAGATGTTGGTTGTTGACTTTCGGATCCGACGCGTGCTCTCCGCTCGGATGGTACAAAATAAATGTGGACGTATATAGATAACAGATTGCAAATGTTCTTCTCTTTCTATCTCTCGTAGTTTTTTCTTTTTTCTCTCTTTTTTTTTATTTTTTCTCTCGTTAGTTAGCCCCAATTGGTATCTATTTTTTTTTAGTAAGGCTTTGAAGCGTCTTTGGGTTTTTTCAGCTGCACCTTGAGACGCTTTGTGCCCACTTGGAAACCATTCATAGCCCTGATTGCTCCCTGGGCCGAGTCGGGATTGTCGAATGAGACAAAACCAAAACATTTCGACAAACTGGTCTGCTTGTCAATGAAAACTTTGGCCGAAATCACATTGCCAAAGGGTAGGAAAGTCGAGGCCAAATCCGTGTCAGTAAACTCCTGCGGCAAATGATAGATGAACAGATTGCAGCCCTCGGGACCTGTAAGAAATAAAAGAATTCCATATAAGTTTCGATTTTAAAGATCAAATGAGTTTAGCTTTTATCCCCCAAAAGGGATTAACGAGAAGGTTGCTGCAGTTGGAGTTCCTCATTAAGATCCCCAGTGGTAGGCACAGTAACAAGCCCACCCGACGACATAATTCTGCAAGGCTTTGTCACGCCCCCAGCAACACTCACATAAGCCTATAATGTATGCATTGTAATCAAATAACTTTGCATGAACCAAGCCCTCGAGAAAGGGCGAGAAACCGGCGGCGGAGGCTCTTTCATCCTCGGCCTGCTGGTGGCCGTGATTGTCAACTGCATCGTCAGCTCGTCAGAAGCTCGGCCCAGACAGCCCCAACAGGGCTATTAATAACATTGATACATCTTTGTCACTAGGCGCACATTTGGGGGCCGCTCATGTCACGGATCAGGCAACGCTTCCAACGACAGCAACGCTTGCAGTTCCCGAGAGTGCATCTTCTCTCGGTCGTCCGTCGTCCTTGTTTGATTGAATTTGACGGAAATGGTAAGCGTTGCTGCTGCTGTTGCTCTTCTGCTGACAGATTGCTGACGCTGATGCGATTATAAAATGAAAGCAAATTGAAACGATAGTCGCCGCCCAGCCCTCTCTCTCCATGGCCCGGGGTCCTTTGTAATTGATATAACGAGCCTACTTAGAAACGCGTTTCTTGTCATCTCATCAAACACTTGCCAATTAATTTTGCCTTTAGAACCGCTCAAAGGCAAAGCCTCGCCATTGTCGATGGTAATTGGCAAACGGAACCTTTGCTTTGCAGGAGTTTCAACTCTTTAAATTGTTCAACAATTGCAAATCGAAATTAACACTTTTTACTGGCATAAGGGGAAATGAGGGAAAATCTCAGCACGTCAGGCTCGGCAGCAATGTCGACAGCAGATAAATCCCCCAACAACACGACGAAGAAACATATAAAAATTTATCAAACAGACGACAAGTGCATAAGCAGCAACGCCGACGATAGCGACGATGGTAGCAGCCATCGTCCTTGTGGATGCGGCGCTGGGGGCTGCTGGCGATGCAGGAAACGACTTATAAGCATGTAGACAGGACGGGACAAGACGACAAAGCGACAGGCGCAAAATTAAGCAGGAAGTGGAAAAAAATGTTAAAGGATATGAAAAAAAAAGAGGATGCTTCAGCAGCCACAAAACTATGCGGGGATAGTCAAGTAAATGCCACGATTTAAGCCCGACCCAGTGGTCGGGTAGAGGCCACCATGTTTGCAGGATACAGGATGCTGGGAGGATTTAAGTCATGTGCATAAGCAGGAAGTTGAAATATTAAATAAGCAAACTGCTTAACTGACAGCTGGGCAACCCAAGTGACCATCAACGGTTGAGTCTCTGACCCGACCGAGAGCAAGAGGAAGTCAAAAGATTTGCTAGGATTGTCCCCGTCATCCGGTTACAGGGGCAGTTCTTGCTGCATAAAAATCAATAAAACTGAAGGCAATTCATGTGCCACATTTTCCACATTTGGCCCGCATGCCCTTGAGTGTTGAAGCGCAAAGAAACTTCACCCCGAACCCATCCTCTGTTGGCGTAGAAAAAGCGAGCCGAGATCGCTGGGCTTGTTAGCAAACATGCATGTGGAAAGCAGCCAACGGGATGTTGTGTCGCCGGCGATGTTGCATGCATCAGTGAGACGGCTGCCGCCACCAGACAAACTGCGGATGCCGCACATATATTTTCCCAGCCACCAACGGAAGGGCAAAATGCAATATAGGAAATCGTTTTTCGCGCACACACAAAGAAGCCAGCGAAGACAACAGCATGGGTACAAGTCGGGGGACCAAACCGGGAAGTTTATTTGTGGCAAGCAGTCGGGAGCCCCGAAGGCCCAGACAAGCATAACGGCGACAAAAAAAAAGTCAAATAATAGTGGTGATTTGGGTTTATGGGGAAAATCTAGTTTCTCAAAAGAACGCGAAGGACAAACAGAATCTTAAAACGCCCAATGCTAGGGAATTTCTGTCCACCCCAAAAAGTAGGCAACAGAATTTGTTTAATGTAAGAAATCCATGGCCCCTAAAGCAGAAGCTTCCTTATGTTCAAAGGAAGTTAATTGTAAGCTGACTTAGGCAATCTTTTTTGGGTCTTCTCTCTCTATAAGCCCGTTCGAGGCTAAGATAACCCAACTGTCTAGATTCCTGTTGGCTGCCCGTCTAACGCGCCCCACTTGCCTCCCAACATGCACAATTTGTTTTGCCTTCTTGCCGCCCAGCAGATGTTCTGGACGAGCCCCCATGTGTTGCCGTTGACTGCGTCGTCTATGAGCGCCGTGACTTGTGTTTTTTTGCTTAAGAGCAGCGAGCACCGTCGCGAGGGTACAGGGATATTGTTTTTATTTTTTACTCTAGTTCTCGGCCACATGAGATTTTGCAATGTCATGAGTCGACAAACATTCACAAAAAATGCCAACCGAGGAAGCAACAAACCAAAAGCCAAAGAGCGCAGACGAGGCGATGGTGGCAGTGGCGGTGGCGTTGGTGGAACCCAGCCAACGGAGTCACTCAACTATGAAAATATATCTCACTCTATGCATGTGTGGGTGTGCGTGGGTGAGTGTGTTGCTTATGTAACCGGAAATATGGCAAAAAAGTGCAACGCCAAAACATTTCCGTTGCATTTTGCGCCACCCGCACCCAAAGGGCATCCCGCCCACTCAGCCTGCCAGCCAGCCAGCCAGCCAGGCAGTCAGGCAGTCGGCCGTGCAGTCAGTCAGTCCTTTCCTCAGTCAGTCAGTCAGTCAGGCATTGCTACTATCTCGTCGCAATGGAGGCCACGGCGTTGCCGGCTCGGTCCTTGCAACTTTAATGTTATGTGGGCCAAGGCGGCCAGTCCCACGCCTCCAGCATCGGTCCTCGTGTGCAATATTTTCTGATATCGATGCGCGCACTCGCGCTGCCTTCGACTAATGGAATTGTGTGTCAAGTGTGTAATATTTACAGTGTGTCAAAAGCTGATAAAAATTTAAGCTGCAGAAAAATGCTGGTCATAGATTTTCCTTTGCCAAAGCAGAGAGTCCCCGGAAACGGGAATTGTTTGATTGATCTTATTGATTTTTCTTATGGGGAAGCAGCTGCTGCTGTGGTGCCTTTGGGCCTTTGGGAGCCTTCAGCGTTATGTTGCTCATTTGATGAATGCGAAAGCCCAGCTGGGGAAGGTGGGTAGACGGGCAGACAGACAGAGATGGAACTGCTCCCGCTGCTAATGAAAAAACAATCCAGCAAATAAGCAGACAACGTGAAATGCAACGACGCGTACGAAAAACCACACACAGCAGAGCCGCGAACGAGAACGCGGTGACGCCAGCGACGTTGACAGCAATAAGGGGGTTAATGCATTTGATGTTGCAACAACCGACAGACAGACAGATAGACAGTTGAGCAGACGGGCAGCGGCCACACGGCAGTCAGCCATTTTGTGTTGCATTTATCAAAATGTCAGCATTTTAGACATTTCTATTTGCCATGCCAGCGATCCAGCCGAGCCCGCTGGCTGGGCTCCCCACGCTCCTTCCCAACCGCGCCAACTCATCATTCTAATCCCTTTTGGTCTGTGCGGCACTCCAAGCTTTTCAATAATCCTTCCCATCCGCCCACGCGTCCCCGCGCTCTCCCTCTCTTTTGGAGGCTGCCGAATTTTGTAGCGTGAAAAAATTTGTCCAAAATCTGCAATGGAATTTGGCAAATGGCCCATCCCCTTGGAGGTTCTGCGTTCCATGCCCGTTGACATCACTTACCTTCAATCTGTTTGCCCGCAGCAGCGGCAGCAGCGGCGCTCAATGCCACACTGGCCAACGGGGATGTGGAAAGTGCGGCAGCGCTGCCAAATTGCGGTAAGCCAGCGGCTGTTGACATATACGCCGATGCCAATGGATTCGGATCGGACCCTGCGGGAGTAAAAAGAGAAAGACAGAAAATCATGGATTAGTTTTATGCTTTTGGCCAACAAAATTATGTGTATGGGTTGACCGACCGCTCCCGTGTGTTCGTGTGTTGGCCGTTCAGCCGGCGGACTGCCAAAGTAAATTACATTTTGGTTTGAAATTGCATAACGAAATTTTAAGGGGAAAACAACAAAAACCAGCAAACACAAAACGAAACCATCAATGGGAAATGTCGTGTTCATGTCCCACACACTGGTCGTCCCCTTCCTCTACTTTCTTCACTGGCTAAAATTTTCGGCTAACCGAAATTGCAATGCTCTTATTAGGAAATAAGGGTTGGAGACCAGAAGCACGGGGAGGTGCATTTTAAAGATATTTTACCTCAGCAATCAGATACACTCGACTGGTGAAAGTAACTGTATTTTCTATGTTTAAAGATCTCATAGAAAATGAGGGATATTGGAAACCATTGAAATGTTTTACGAATTCATTTGAAACAGATTAAAATTTGACTTATACTTTTTCAAGACAAGCGGGTTATAATTAAAATTGTTTAAGGAATCACAGTCGACCACTTCTTCTTCTGCAACTCTATTATTCTGTCGGTGGTCAAAAGAAAGTGGATTGTATCAGAGTTTCTGAGAGTTCTCTGAACCATCATATATCCTGGACTTTAACAGATTGGGATACGCAAATGAAGAGCAACCAAATCTTTAGTTAAGATCTCCATTCTTTCTTTCTAAACGAAAATACAACTGATACGCTTCTCTTTAGAGTATAGGAAGGTAGATCTATATAACAAAATTCGGCTACACAAGGGCAGAATGGTTTGGTTGGTTTGGCGTTTTTTCTTCCTCTTGCTTTCGTTTTTCTCCTTCTCTTTGCCTAGTTTATAATTATTATTTAGTTGGCCGTTTCGTGTTTGGCTGGGGGCCCTGGCCGCCCGATTGTAATTAATCATAGAATTTTTGAGCCACGTGTGTGTCCACTCGACATTTGATTATTTTACAGTAGCCACCCATCAGCCACCTCCATCCACCGCCCACCCTTGCCGCGGTAGTTGCTCGTATAAATCTAAAATTAATTTGTTACCCATACGACGTGTTGGCCCCGCCGCCATTGCCGTTCTCACTCATTTCAGTTTATAAGGCTGGCAATTGGGCGGGGTGGGGTGCTTTTTGTGTAATTTGACGCCTCCTGTTGTTTGTTATTTAGTTGTTTTGCGTGTTTTCTGCTCCGTCATGCAATGCAATTTTGTGGTTTTGTGTCCCAGACCGACGGACTGACCGATCGACTGACCAAATCCCGTCGACCGCTGAGTTTTGCATACGTCTCCCTCTCACTTAAAGCCCCTCGTCATCCATGTCTTTGTGTTGCGGTTGCCTAGCGTTGGCGTGGATGCACAAATCCCCGCCCCCGGCTAATTTGGCCAATAAGCTAGGAAATTTTTTAAAAAGTGTTTAACTAAATTAGCTGAGGAAGGAAAGTTGGAATTGAAAGTTCTTTAACAGAATACTATTAAGATTTCTAGAAGCTTTTCTTATAGGAAATGGGCCAATTATGGAGCCTAAAAAACTCAAGGATTTAGGCTTATTCAATGAAAACTTGTTTGCCTTCTGTTAAAGTATCTCGAAGGTTTTTAAATTCTCTGGACTGAATTTATAGCAGACAACTTTCAGCCGGTATAAACCAAAAGAATTCGGTAGACTCGCCCGAGAACTCCTTGTAGTTGATTTCCAAACCCCGCTGACTTTTAAATGCTATTCAATCTATAAAAGGCAAAAGTTTCGCTCGGCTCATATGCACACACACACATACACACAGACATCCAGCCAGACACACAATTCCCCCCAGAAACCCCCTTTAGCCGGCTTTTGGGCTCCTCATTCATATGAGTAACTTTCATTCTTTCATTCATCCAGGAAACTTCTTCCAGAGATTTTACAGATTTAATTTCAAAAGTTTTTCGAAGGCTGTAAAAGTCAGAAAGAGACAGCCAAACAACAAAGGGATAGACGAGTATGACGACAAGGAGATGAAGAGACTGCTGGGTGG